>OZ010717.1:26446489-26496681 GCA_963932345.1 Ophion ventricosus
AAAACGTGCGGAGATTCATTCCCGAGTCGATCGGCAAGGGCCATGCGAGAGTTTGCGGTGGAAAACACGCCGTACAGTTTGTTACGTTGTGCAAACTAATGCACGAAGTCCTCTCGACGGCGAATAAAGGGAAGAGCCAGGGAGAAAGGGACGAAGGGAAGCGAATGACAGTGAGCACGTTCGAAGAGAGCGTGGCATAGTGATTCTCGTAGGATGCTCGTGATGTCACGTGTGTATAGCTATGCATACATCGATATTTACGCATCACTGTGTACTGATGCATTTACATATATATATATATATATATATATATATGTATACAGGGTGGTCCAATAACTATTAGCACCTTGGATATCTTCGAAACTATAAGGTTCACAGAAATATTTACCGAAATGAAATTGCACAGTACGAATGGGGCCATCCGATGGCGATAGTTTTTTTGCAGGTGGAGGTACGTCGGACATTTGAAGGTCAACTCCATTTTTTTAAAGGGATCGGTATATTTTTTTGTCTGCATCATGAAAGAGGAGCTTAAAACGAATTCAACGACCTATAACATAAGGTCATTGAAGGTCATAGAAAGTACAGAAAGGCGTTTATCTTACTATAAACGTAGTAATTTTATTTACTACCGAAACTGTATGTATTACCACTTCTAAAACGTTTGTACCAATAATTACACGTTTCATAAGACACAACCTCGGCACCAAGAACACTACAAATTGATTCCCGTGCTTTAGAAGCATTTTTTCCTTGTTGAAATACGTATAAAATGCAGTGCCGAATGTGCTGTTTATCAGTTGCCATCGTAAACTCTGCTATTCTGAGAGGTTATGTAACTCACGTAGACTTGTCGTTCGGTGTTCTGAAACCGTGCGTCCGATCCTTTCAAAACCATAAAAGACCGTGAAAATATTTATATTTTAAATATAATTTTAAGCTCGACGAAAAAATCTGCAAAAATTAAGTCATACACCCAATATATATATATATATATATATAGCCAAAACCGGTTATGACGACATTGAAGAGAGCCTGCAGTACCGACGTTATAGCCAACTAGTCGTTGTAAGGAATGTCGTTATAAGCAGTTTTGACTGTATATCGTATCTATACGTGGTCACAATGCATTTGATGCACGTTGAAAGCATTAGCACAAGAGGTCAACGTACACAGAACGTGCAGCATTTATGTGTGCTAAGCAAGCCCTTCTCGCTTTAATACACACGCGTTGCAAAATGTATGTGCACGACCCACACACACGAATCATAGTAAACAGAATCGTGATTCCCCAGAGTTCAATTGTTACTTACTTCGATCGGTTCACAATGTTGGCCCCCCGTATATATGAGGGTGTGTATATATATATATATATATACATATAGTTGGCCTTTTCTTCCTCGCTGCCAATGTACTCACCTATCTCACCCTCCAGTTGTGACGTGACATAATGACGCTACAGCGTCATTACGCCTCAATTGCATCTGCGACGCATCAAACTTCTCGCATAATCTCGCCGTCAGGCTTGTAGAAACGAGCGCCCCCTCAAAACTGCCCTGAGAAAATGATCGAAGCGAATTGATGGAGGGAAGCATTTGTGGGAGGCGATGCGATTTGTAACATTGAAGTTTGCATCGTTGCAACGAGATTTTTTTTCGCAATTTTACACTTCTTCTTGCTTATCATTATTCAAAACCTTTGCTTGAGCATGTTGAGATTGTAAATCACTAATGAGAATACGTGAAAACGTTTGAGGGATAATGAGTTCGAGACAGCCTAAATGGGGCGAGATGAACAAAAATAAGTAATTGAAAAGAAGAAATTTTCGTTGCACTGCAACGATGCTAATTTCAACGTCATTGAGATCGAATTGCTCGATGCTGAGTGTACTCGTTGGGTTTGTTGGAACTTCCGGGCTTGAGAATATTGGGAATTATGGTTAGTTAGTTTTTTTTTCTGGACCAATCACGCGTAAATTTTAGGCATGTGGTTTGGATAAATTGTGGACGAATTTGCAACAATATAAGATATATATATAGCAAGTAAAGGAAGTATTTGTACACGGCGGGTTTTTCAAATTGTCCTACAAAAAAAAAATCGAAAATTTTTGTCGAACATTTTATTTTTCTTCGAAAAAAAAATCCTAAAGTATTTTTTTTTCGTGGGATAATATAAAAAACACGCGGTATACAAATACTTTTTTTTACCCACTGTATACTAGTGGAATTAATTCTGGACACTTTTAAGGTAGTAGTCTCGCCACAGTCACGTTGAATAGTTGATTTCTTAGTTCCTTATTCTCTAGTCAATCGATGGAAGCCTCGAAATATTGCGAAGTATCCTTATAATGTAGTTTTTACATCTTATCGGGATGTAAGAACTTATAAAGCAATGAAGAAAATAATAATCAAATTAAATTAGATTAAAAAATAAAATAACTAACGAATAAAATAATATAAATCGCTATATGTCTAAAACTGGACAATCAAACTTTTTGATTTTTTTTTTGACAAGCTTCGTCATATGTTCCTCTGTAATAGATAATTCAAAAAAATTAATCTGTCGAAAAGTTTCGGAGTTATTGCGTGAAATGTGAAATTTTCCACAGCTCCCCATACGAATACGTGTAAGACTGTGCAATCTTTGATTGCCAATATCTCGAATACGAAACGGTGAATCCTTTTGAAATTTTGCACGAAAATACTTAATACTGTCCTGAATGTGTCTTCAAAATTGAAGGAAATTCTATGGAAAAACGCCTTGGCAAGACTACTACCTTAATAGAAAGGATTTTTTTTAAATATTTACACAAAAAATATATATTCTACTGCACCGAAATAATACTGTAATGTTTTCATTTTTATATTTAATGTTTTCACTTAATATTTGCACGTGATTAGTTTTGTCAATAATTTAATTTTTCAAAATGAGAAATTACAAAGTACGAGTTTTCATATAAATTTGAAGCTTTCAGAATTAATTCCACCAATATATATATATATCTTTAAAAAAAAGCAAAGGAATATGTCACGGTTCATGAAAAGAGAGCGGGAGAGAGACAGAGGGGGGGAAGGTGGAAAGAAATGGAGAAAGTATGAGGGAGCAAAAGAAAAAAGACGAGAGAGAGAGAGAGAGAAAAAAAGAGAGAGAGAGAGAGAGAGAGAGAGAGAGAGAGAGAGAGAGAGAGAGAGGAACCAGGCCGTTTTAGAAAGTTCGCCCGATTTAACTGTACCCGCGACGAAATTCGTGTGTGCGGGGCACCCGAATGTCATGGTAATCGAGAAATAAAATTCAGACCGTGAGCCGCTCCGGGTGCATTATATCCCAGGCTGCGATTCTGTACCGCCCGGCGCGCGGTTCTCCACCTAGTTCTTTTCTTTCCTCCCCATTCTCCATATTTCTTTTTTTTTCTCTTTTCTTTTTCTTTACCGAACTTTTCATTTTTTCTCCCCTTCCTACGCGAGTTATCGTTGTCGTTCATTTTTCGCGCAACTTATAAAGCGAGCACTCGCCTGCGCGCCCGTGGTATAGAAAGATTTTAAACGTCGCGGGAGTTGGGGATTTGCGCGAGAACAAACGAAAATCACTGACCGGGAGCTCTTTAATTCAAAGAGAGCGGGCGATTTGGCTGGAATATTTTTTTCTCGCTCACGATGCATTTCCCAGATCTCGAGCTGAGGAGAGAAAAAGAGAGAGAGAGAGAGAGAGAGAGAGAGAGAGAGAGAGAGAGAGAGAGAGAGAGAGAGAGAGAAAGAGAGAGAGAGAGAGAGAGAGAGAGAGAGGAGAGCGTTTCGAATTAACAGATTTATTCGGTATTGTCTAGGAAAGGAAACGAAAGTTGGCTTTTTCCGAGAACGGTAATTACCCCATTTTTTCGGTCCGCATTATCACCAATTAAGTCCCCCCCCCCCTCTCTCTCGCTCTCTCTCGATCTCACTCAAAGCTTTCAATTTCCATCAGCCTTTTTTGGCCCCCACCCACCCTCGCCACTTTTTTTCGTTTTTCAAGAGCTTCTACCACACTCGTCAAAAATTCGCCAGAAATTTACGAACACGATAGATCGAACGAGCCACGTTGAGTATAATGATTCGAGAGGCTTACATCAGGTACCGGCATGTTACTCTCGTGAACGACGGAAGTGCCGCTCCGTTATAAGAACCGTTAAACTTCACGGTCCGGAGTATACGAAACTGCTGGCATACAGCTCGGCATTGGGCCTGAACAATGTCAAAAGCGAATAAGAATTTACGTATTGATTTGATATACAGTGGAAAAAAAAAGTATTTGTACACCGCGTGTTTTTCAAATTATCCTGCGAAAAAAATAAAATGCTTCAGCATTCTTTTTTTTAGAAGAAAAATAAAATGTTCGACAAAAATTTTGGGAAAAAAAATGCTAGGGCATTTTATTTCTTTTCAAAGGATAATTTGAAAAACAGGCGGTCTACAAATACTTTTTTTACCCACTGTATATATTTTTTAATCGGGCTAATTCTTGTTCTAAATTTTTATGAAATATTTATTTATTATATTTATTATACTTATTTATTAATTCATTAATGCATTAATTAATTATTATTCATTTATGAAACATGTATTTTAATCGGGCAAATTAAATTTCCTACAGTTTCATTTAATATTTATTTATTAGGTCTATTTTATTCTTTATTTGTTACATTATTAATGGATTTATTATTATTTAATTATCGAATGTGTATTTCAAGCAGGCAATTTTTTTTCATTTTTTACATTTATTAAATATGTATTTTACTCGGGCGAATGAAATTTTCATCGATGAGGTGAACAACGCTCGTTCAAATACATCCCCTCAATTCCCGAGCGAATCATAATGTAAATTGCATTTCAAAAGAAAGTAATGCTACATGGCATTGTAAAGGGAGACGATATAAATGGATCTGGTTCATGTTAAGGGGAACAAAATAAAAGTTACTCCCATTCGAGCGAATAAAGAAATATTTGAAATGCTGCGAAGTATCTTGAGGCCAAAAAAAAACGAAAAGAAAATCTTGCAGAGTGACGAAGCTGCGTCTGAATTTTTTAGGACGACTTTTCGGAGTTTCAACGTGACGTAATTTCTTCACTCTCTCTCTCTCTCTCTCTCTCTCTCTCTCTCTCTCCCCCCCCCCCCCCCTCTCTCTGCCACTCTCCCTCGTCTACTTCACCAACATTTGTGACGAGATTATTCACGATAAGTCCGCAGACAAAAAATCGCGCGTTCCTGGTTTTAGTCGTCGATGTGATCCAGTCTCTCGTGAGGGAATTGAAAATGACGGAAGTTTGCGGTTTCGTCTAATTCTCGGGAGGCTCTCGTCTCGTATAAATGATTCGACGAGAAAGCGAGCGAGCTTCGAAATTCGATCGTGTGGAATATTCGTAATCAGGGAAACGAGACTTCCGATAAATTGCACATGACGTGCGTGAGTGTTCCATGTCACATCACGGTCGACTCGCGTTTCCTAGCGCTGCCTTGTACATTAAAAAAAAAAAAAAAAAAAGAAAAGTTATTTATATGACACGCGAGGAGGAGACTGTCTGGAATTAAAAGGCATATTAAGGCTCGGCTGTTTAATTTGACGAGTGGCAGAGAAATAACGAGAACACGAACGAGATAGAGCTCGCGAGAAAGATATAATTGACCTGACGTGCCTCGCGATCTCAACCCCGAGACCACGGATTCGCGAATGTTACGCGAAGGGAAACGAGAAAGAAAAAAATGAATAAAATACGTACGAAAAGGGTCGGCCTTACCTGACGGATTTCAAGTGCCGTTTAATTCGTCTTCCGGACTGGTCTCGTATGCGCTCGGTCCGCGCGTGATCGTCGGCGCGTATGCCACAAATAAATGACGGAAGCATCAAGTGGTTTTTTTCCACCACCTTTTTGTTTTTTTTTCGCTTTTTTAATAACGCTGCCACATCGAAATGAGGGATCGCGAGTGGTTTCGTGTTTATGTATGTGTGTGCGTACGATGTTAATGACGGATGTATAGTGAACATGCAGAGGATAAGAGAGAGAGAGAGAGAGAGGGAGAGACGTATGACTTCGCTGATACGCTCGTTGCCAGGTGACGACGTCAATCTCCAACGCGATTCACTTTTTCAACCAGCTGACACAGTCTACTCTCAATTGAAATCAGCCTCGATTGAGAGATACTTCGTATGACGTGTTTATCCTACCACGCACTTTGATGCCCTTTGATGCAGCCTCTCGAGCGTTCTTCTATATGAATTTTACTGGCTCGCTGCTTCCCACCAATAATTATTGACGCCACATTGAAAAGAGGCCTCATACGTTTGTATACTTGATATATACTCGTATATATATATATATACCCGCACAGAAATCTGTTGGGGAATCCCCAGATCCTACCACATCCCTGTAGGGATTTAATAGAAATGCCGCACGTAGGGAATCTACATTGGAATTCGTGTGGATTCCGTGCTATTTCCCGATTGACGTCGTTTAACCCTTCGTGGTCACACTTCCAAATTCAATCGCTGTGGCCACACTTGGTTCGATTCTACCTAGTCAGTTTTCAAAAAAGTATTGTGACCAAACTATCCGACCGAAGTGGTTCAAAAAATTACGGAACATGATTTGAACTTTCTCGATGATGTACGAAAAATTTATTTATGAGAAGAAAAATGGCGACATGTTAAAAAAAATCATAAAGACGTGAAAACGCAGAGGTGAAAACGCAAAAAAAAAGGTAAAAATGTTGAATTTTCAACATTTTTACCTTTTTTTTGCGTTTGGACGTGTTACTCCTTTCTACTTTTAGGAAAGAAATAGTAGCATAGTGCGCGTTCCAAAAAAGATATTTATTCCGACATGTGAAGAGGGTAAATTTGATGGTATGAGGATACTTCAAACTCTAGGTAAGTCCCCATTTATGATTCCGGTTAAAGAGATACATAAAAAACATTTTGTCATTAAGCAGGGTCCACCGGAAAAGGAACAAAAAAAGGCGAAAAATGGTCGTGTTCAAAAAAGGGTACTAGTCGTAAAAAAAATTGTAAAAAATTTAAAAAAAAACCGAATGAAGGTGAATTCTTCCCCTTCAAAATGCCGTTTATTAAATTCATTTATGTCAACTATCGGCGAAATGGCATAAAAAATCGTTCCGGAACGTATTTGAATTTTTGTCCGGAAACTTTTCGCCGGTAGTGTACATATATATATATATATATTACAGATTGTACTACTTATGTACAAGTGTACATGTACTATCTGCGTATGTAGATACAGAATTGACCAAAAAATAATTGCAGTCTAATCCGAAGCACGATGAGACATTCCATTTATATATCCATTTATCTCAAAACCCATGAATTTCATATTAAAGTAAATTTATAATATTATTTCTAAAAGATTTTAATTGACTTGATAAATGACATGTTTCTAAATAAAATTTGTCAATGCGCGATAGCGAATAAATTGTCCGTGATCAGGGAAATTTTACACGCAGAAAATAATGCATTTTTTTCAGACTTAAAAATAAAAATATGGCTTTAAGAATGATTCAAAAATTATATTTCAGCCTAAATTGGTTGCTACAATCAAATTAGATGGCAAGCATTCCTTCATGCACTTTTGGTTTTTTTTCTTACGTATGATCTGACGTTCATCGTGTGATACCTGATATTTATAATGTACTATTTGATGCTTATCGCTATCTATATTAATTCTGTATTATTTGCAGTTTATTCGACGTTGAATTAACAGTCAACAATTGGTAATTACCTTTGGCATTCGGTATGCTGTATGTTGCGATGTATTGCAAAGAGACGAAGAGTTTCGGTAGAGTTTCACATGAAGAGCAGTTATCTCCTTTGGGATCGCAATTTCTTAAAGTGCACCCGAAAAAAAAAAACTTTAATTCATGTATATGCGTTATACGCAACGAAGGGAACCCTATTTGCCCATCGAATATTGCGGTTCGTGCTTTCAATACATTTCATTCGGAATACGAGGGGAGGAGAGGGGTAAGGGGACTCTCGTCGGAGGGGGGAAATCTTGGTGGTCCGGAACGAACTTTGTCGTCGTCGCTCGGTTGAATTCTTGTCGTCTTTGTGAAATTTCCTCTCGAAAACCCCTTCGCTCTCGCGTACGATAACACTTTGTGATGCTGTACGCACGATAAAGCTATCAGCAGGGAAGAAACTTTCCTCGGGGTTCCCGAGAGAGAAAGTACAAGGAGAGAGAGAGAGAGAGGGGGGAAGAGTGCATCGAGAGGGAAAGGAAAAAGTAACAGAGTCAGGAAAAGATCTCAGTGAGATGAAAACACTCTTAATTTCCATTTCAACTATCGAGAAAAGTCATTCCTTGAATGACAAGACTGTACGAGGTGTGTAGAGGAAGGTGGGGCACAATGTGTCACTTTTTCTTTTAACGAATTTCTACTATTACCAAAGAAGTCTGATTAGAAAAAAAAACGTTCATAACCGATTTTTATAGACCTTTGGGCGTACAATAAAGCCATCATGATTTTTTTTTTGCAAAAAGATTAAAAATACCAAAATAATGCGATTGACAAAAATTTGCGGAATGGCTTATTGTACCCCACCTGTGAGGTACAATGTGTCAGATAGGTGTGTTCAGTGTATAAAGTATAAAGTATAAAGTATAAAGTATGAAGTATAAAGTATGAAGTATAAGGTATAAAGTATAAAGTATAAAGTATAAAGTATAAAGTATAAAGTATAAAGTATAAAGTATAAAGTATAAAGTATAAAGTATAAAGTATAAAGTATAAAGTATAAAGTATAAAGTATAAAGTATAAAGTATAAAGTATAAAGTATAAAGTATAAAGTATAAAGTATAAAGTATAAAGTATAAAGTATAAAGTATAAAGTATAAAGTATAAAGTATAAAGTATAAAGTATAAAGTATAAAGTATAAAGTATAAAGTATAAAGTATAAAGTATAAAGTATAAAGTATAAAGTATAAAGTATAAAGTATAAAGTATAAAGTATAAAGTATAAAGTATAAAGTATAAAGTATAAAGTATAAAGTATAAAGTATAAAGTAAAAAGTATAAAGTATAAAGTATAAAGTATAAAGTATAAAGTATAAAGTATAAAGTATAAAGTATAAAGTATAAAGTATAAAGTATAAAGTATAAAGTATAAAGTATAAAGTATAAAGTATAAAGTATAAAGTATAAAGTATAAAGTATAAAGTATAAAGTATAAAGTATAAAGTATAAAGTATAAAGTATAAAGTATAAAGTATAAAGTATAAAGTATAAAGTATAAAGTATAAAGTATAAAGTATAAAGTATAAAGTATAAAGTATAAAGTATAAAGTATAAAGTATAAAGTATAAAGAATAAAGAATAGAGTATAAATTATAAATTATAAATTATAAAGTATAAAGTATAAAGTATAAAGTATAAAGTATAAAGTATCTATTACCGTTTTTATCAATATGAAAAATGATTTGTTTGGGTTTGTTTGGGTTTGTTCGGGTTATAAAGTATAAAGTATAAAGTATCTATTACCGTTTTTATCAATATGAAAAATGATTTGTTTGGGTTTGTTTGGGTTTGTTCGGGTTATAAAGTATAAAGTATAAAGTATCTATTACCGTTTTTATCAATATGAAAAATGATTTGTTTGGGTTTAAAGTTATTACAAAATTATTTGTTTGATGAATTAAAAAAATATTCGAGTTATCTTCACAGACTATAAATGTGCCACGAAAAATGATGCATTATGAAAAAAATAATGTTTCTCGCACACCTCTGCCTACTCACGTATGCATTCGTTTTAATAATAAGCGTTCGAGTGAAAAATAATCCGAAGCGCGATATTCATGTTTTATTTATAACGAGTAAAAAAACGCTCTGGCCCTGCCCGCTTTTCCATCATATTAGTTCGAGTAAAAAAGGAACAGGTTGCAGGTTGTTCCATTCGATAAGCCATCGCAAATACAAATATACTGTGTGAATGTTGCTGTAAAAAATGGATGTTAATGAAAGAATCCGGGAAGCGTACGGACAAAAAGCTAGCTGTGCAAATACGTGTTTTTTTTTCATCCATTCCGTATATGCGTACGAGAGCGTGAATATTGATTTTTCACGATAATACGAATAAATCGGGCGGTCCAGCTCGTAGGTAATGTATTTTCGTAACGATAAGAGCACGCGTTTTTATTTTGATAAGGATATTTTTTTTCGGTGGGTATACGAACCGAAAAAAAAAACAACAAATTACGGGCACGTTATCGAAATCGGACGGGGCATACACTGCGATATATATATACAGGGTGGTCCAAAAGCCGTGGCTCAATCGAAGTGGAGAGGTAGTCAACATAATTTACAACCAAAAAAGTCATATAGAGGTTGGTCCGTTTCTCAACGATTCCAAAGCTATGATTTTTTTTCAATATTTTTTGAAAAATCGTCTCCCAGCTGTACAAAAAAAATAATTAAAAATAAAACTCTTTGTCATATGCAGGTTATTTTTTTTTTAAGTAGGGCCTGATGATATGGACTTCACCTGAAAATATAGTCTTCGTAATTGTCATCGCGAGTTCGTAGAAAAAAATGAATATGCAATCACTTTTTGGATCATAATTTTTTTTCCCTCCGTTTTCATCATTCATTATTCAATCAAATTTCAGGATCAAAATTGTAGTTAAAAGCAGACTGCAAGCGAATTACTGAACGACGTCGATCCAATTGACAAGTCAGACATTATCTACGTGATATTCGGTGTTGCTAGTACCGCTTCCATTCTAGGTACACGTTATAAGTGCTCTGCCTTCAAATAATGTGTTTCCAATACAAATCAACAGCTTAAATTTGCGTGGTCCCAAATTCGACTTCCTAGTGAAATATTACCTTGCAGTAAATAAAAATCGATAGTAAAAAACTTTCGATGGTCAGAGTTATGAGTTGTACCTTTTCAGAATCCTCGTAAGGTGAACGAATTTTCCTACCACAGGGTCAATTTTCGGTCGAATATATTTATTTTTAATCAATGATGAAAATCTAGGGAAAAAATTATGATCCAACAAGTTATCACAAATTCATTTTATTCTAAGCACTCATGATGATAATTATAATTACTACATTTTCCTGTGAAAGCCATATCATCAGGCTGTATCTTTAAAAAAAAACTAACCCGCATATGGCAAGTCGTTTTTTTTTTTATCAATTTTTTGTACAACTTGCGATTTATCAAAAATATTGAAAAAAATCATAGCTTTGGAATCTTTGAGAAATGGAAAACGTGTGTATGACCTTTTTGGTTCGAAATAATCTTGACTACCTCTCCACTTTATGTGATCCACGACTTTTGGGCCACCCTGTATATACAAAGGGTGTCTCAAAATTACCTCACATTTTTATTTATTAATGAAACGTATTATTTATTTGAAAAGTAGGGATATTTTTATTTTAATATAAGGTACAAACATGGAGATTATGTGTGAAACACAATCGCCTCTTCTCTGTTTGCAAACGTTCACTCTTTTGGCGAAAGTTTCTCACTGCTCCTCAAGCTTCATCACTGTATAATTAGTTACATTGAACGGGCTTCTCTAAAGCTCCCAGTGATTACACACACCTAAACAATTCATATATATATATATATATATCGGATGTGCAATGCGCACTTCTGCATTCCCTCTCTGTACCATCTAGCACTCCAATTTCTGCGCGACCTCCTGAAGCCTTGTTACAAACTGAGGGTCCATTTTCGTCTATGTATCATAATATATATATATATAGCCGTGTATAGTTTAATGGACACACGTACTCTCCTATTCCTCCGGAACAAGGGTTTTTCCACGTTAATTTTTTTACAGCATACTTCATTAAAATATTTAGTTGCGTCGACGAGTGTACAAACAGAAAAATCGTTGTTTTTTTTTTGTTTTTCGTAAGAAGCGAAATGCACCGCTTTTCAACACTTTTATTACGCTGAAAAAAATTGACAGAATTTCACGTCGTGCAGGTGAAATTGTGGCTCTCTCTCTCTCCCTCTCTCCCTCTCTCTCTCTCTCTCTCTCTCTCTCTCTCTGTTTTAATCTCTATTCGCATATATGCGATATGAAATTTGCCGTCAAGGAGTTCATTCTGAAGATGGCAGGTATGTCATGTATGTTGACACTTTCCCGGGAAATATTTTCCCCGCTGGATTTATAGAGCCCTCACCGCCGCCTCCCTTTTCCGCGCCCGTCTTTTCCGTATAGAGTGAAAAGAGCTTTGTTTTATCTCGTTTAATCGTGAGTACACATGAATTATTTGAAATCGCGTAATTTTCACATCACGATACATTTCCCTCTGGATGCACCAATTAATTTTCCGCGGGACATCAATGTTTCTGAAAAAGAGGTAGATGAATGCGTGGCAAAATTGTATGTCGTGTGTATATTTGTGTATGTAGACGCACACATGTTATTTACAGTGAATCGGTGAATTACTTTTATCGGTCGATCGATGAAGCGTACAATCAACGTTTTATTTTTTTACGACTCTCGCATACGTCGTGCACTGTGAGGTTATAATCTCGTTATTGTGAATATACGATACGTGGACATATGCAATATTCATTGGCCGAAGAATTCACATGCGTGAATTATTGAAAACATTTTTGGATCAAAGATGTTTCTGTTTTTTTTTTCGGAATTTACGGTGTTGTTGATTAAGAGCCGGGATCATTATTTGACTGCTAAAGTATTTCATGTTACGCGTTGGTAAATGATACTTGTTCGATTATTTGAGAAAGTCGTGTGTAATATCGAAATTTCATATTGATTCGTCATCGCGAAAAAAATTATCGGTGGAAAGCATAATCGTCGTAGATATCGTTAAACAAATGAATAAGTTTATAATAAATACATGGATAAATAATTAAGTGAGCGAATAAATGGACAGATGGATAAAAGAATAGTTGAATACATGGGGAGTAATTAAATAAATAAATGAATGGATGAGTGACTAAACTAATACGTCAATAAATATATAAACGAATTGATGAATAAAAAAAGAATAAAAGAGTAAATGAGTAAATTAATAAATTAAAAAATAAGTAGATGATAACTGAATAATTGAAACAATGAATCAATGAACCAATGAATAAAGGGATGAATGTATAAATGAACAAATGAATAATTGAATCAAAAAATGAACGAAATAATCAATGAATCGACGAATCAACGAAACGATCCATGAATCAATGAATAAATGAACGAATAAATTGCTTCTAATTACACGTCAAAATGAATGCTCTCATCCAAAAATGTCAAGATCCACCCTCAAACAGACACCACAAAAGACAGCTCCGAAAAGGGAGCCAAAGGCATGTAAGCGAAAAATTCGTTTCCCTGAACTTCCGGCACCCGAAAATCCGCCTTGAATTTCAGCTGGCCAATAGATTTACATTTTTCACCTACGGGGGATGATCGAGGCGCTTCGCTTGAGTTTTCCGTCGTTCGTTCCAAGATGTCTATCGGAGCTGGGCGCCGCGTACAATTTAATTAAGGGATAAGGTGCGGAAGAAAAAGACAATTGTCCTGTACGCGGACTATATATATATACGTAATCTAAGCAGCGCGCAAAAAAAGAACGGCGCTGGCGATATCGGGGAGCAAAGAAAGGATGGCGGATGGTGGAGCTCGGATGTTTCGTTTTCGCAACTGGAGTTACCTACTGGATTTAATTAGTGCCAGGTAGTTTCTGTCGGAAGCTGAAAATGCTGTCCGCTAGCGAATACACGTGTGTATATATATATATATATATATATATATATATATATATATATATATATATAAAGGACGAAGAGAAAAGCTATACCCTCGGTATATGAAGAGGTCTGAAAAACGGCGGGTTTCCTTGCCCGTGCACTGGTAAATGTTCTTCCATGTGGAAAACGAACGAGTCGTGGCCAATATATATATATATATATATATATATATATATGTGTGAAGAATTTGGCCATTTTCTTCTGCCATGTTTGCTCCTCTCGTCTTCGTAAAAAAAGCAACAGTCACACGCACACACACACGGACACACACACACAGAGAGAGAAGGGATCCCTCTTAATGAAAAGCGTATAAAACGTGAATTACCTGGCCAATTCAGAAGATCCCTAGACCGTCCCCTCTTCCCCTGATCTCCTCCCCCGTAAACACCTAAATATAGGTACAATATTCTTTATTACGTGTGTATGCATGGACCGAGGCATATATCCGTTCCGAAAAGAAAAATAGCCGTGGCTAAATTAACATAACTAAATATGCAAATAACATAGATATTTGCAAAGGGGTTGCGAAGGGGTTGCCTCGCGGACTCGTTCCCACGTTCTTATTAAATTATGAAAAATATCGTCCCTTTAATTATCAAAGATATATCATTTTTTAATCATCAATAGTTTTTTTCATTTTCAATCGTCAAAAGTATTTTATTTTTCATTGTCAAAAATATTTTATTTTCAATCATCAAAAATATTTCTATTGCAGGCTACGAAAAATGTACGATTTCGAATGATTCGTTGCAAAGTTTCACGTAGGTGGCTATTTTTCGTAAAAGCGGAAATAATAATAAAAAAAAAAAAGAAACGAGAACGTTTACGTCATCGTGACGCTAAAAAAAAAATCTCTGCTTTCATCCTCATGCGAGATTTGTGAAATACTCGGGATATCGAACGCGCGTCCCGCTTACGATCGTGACACTTTAACGATAAAACAACAATCAGTCGGATTGAGCCCCCGGTATCATGTACGTGCGCTCGAAGTATTTTACCGTCAAAAATCTATGATCGCTTCCGAAGTTTTTTTTTTGCGCTCGCGAAGAGCTACGTTTATACACGCGTCATATGCCACTGATCGATCATTGATAGGGACCGGCTTCGGTGGACATTTGCCAAATTTTGTTCACGCGTGTATGCGCAACGAGTACCGCGCATATATGAATCACAATTGCGCGGATGCGCGCGAGAACGATTCGTGTACCACAGCTCTCGCTTGTATAATGACACGATACAATATCATCTCGTCGATCTAATGATGGAGAACTAGAAAAAGAGAGACATAGAGAGAGAGAGAGAGAGAGAGAGAGAGAGAGAGAGAGAGAGAGAGAGAGAGAGAGAGAGAGAGAGAGAGAGGAGTAGCTTATTGAAACGGTCATGTAGTTGATTTCGACCAACATGCCCTTGTACAAGCCACGTTTGGCTTGTACATTTCTCGTGAATTATATACATATATCTCATCAAACAGTACCATCTGCCAATCAGAGTTGTGAATAATGCATTGTTTTGATAATGCATTACTGTATACATTACAAATTACAAAAGTAATATGTAATGGATATATGTTCCATTACAAATTACAAAAGTAATGTGTAATGGATATACGTTCCATTACAAATTACAAAAGTAATGTGTAATGGTCATATGTTCCATTACAAATGACAAAAGTAATGTGTAATGTATGTGTGTTCCATTACAAATAAGAAAAGTAATGTGCAATGAATGCATGTTCCGTTACAAATTACAAAAAGTAATGTGTAATGGTTGCATGATCCATTACAAATTTCAAAAAGTAATGTGTAATGGACGCATGTTCCATTACAAATTGAAAAAGTAATGTATGATTAACGAGTGCTTCATTACAAAATACAATTACAATAAGGTAATTCGTAGTGGAGAATATTCCATCACAAATGGAGAATATTCCATCACAAGAAAAACGAATTTACTTAAAACAAATTTCAATAAGCGAAATAAAATAATCAGATAGCAATGTGCAAATTTCTAATGTGAGCACGGCAATTTTTCTATTTGTAATGGAATATTCTCCACTACAAATTACTTTTTATCAATTGTAGTTTGTAATGGAACATGCATCCATTACAAATTACTTTTTGAAATTTGTAATGGAACGTGCATCCATTACTCATTACTTTTTGAAATTTGTAATGGATCATGCAACCATTACACATTACTTTTTGAAATTTGTAATGGATCATGCAACCATTACACACTACTTTTCTCATTTGTAATGGAACACACGTACATTACACATTACTTTTGTAATTTGTAATGGAACACACATACATTACACATTACTTTTGTAATTTGTAATGGAGAATTTATCCAATACACATTATTTAAAGTAATGAGTAATGCATTATTTTAAAATTACTATTTTCACAACTCTGCTGCCAATTCACTGCCGAGACACACGTTTATAAGATTTTTTGCACTTTTCGTTTACTTTCTATTTGATTATACCATATTATTATTTTGCACTGTATTGTATTGTATTACACCCGTGCAGAAATAATGTCATGTATGCAGTCCGATTCGGACTGGGATCCGGTTTTCTCAATCGGGATCCAGTCGAACATCGGATCAGATCCGGGACCGAAATGTTACGCTCGCAAATCGGATTCCAGCTAGGATCCTAATCCGGGACTATTAAGGCCTTAGGCCACTCTAAAGGCCAAAAAAGGGCATATTTTGTGATTTTTTTTTCTCAGCGAAAGCATAAAATAAATCGGAATTATAAAATAGGGGTTTTATTATCCACGTAATTGACTATACAAATATATTATATTGTTTTATATAATATAATATAATATTATATATTGTCGATTAACAAAAGCTTTCGAGGTTCAATTTTCAACGCAATCAAATTTTCGACGAGCAAGAGTTCGACGGTGTATCAAATGTTGACGGTTCGAGCCATTCTCATGGCCCGAAAGAGGCAATTTTTTTTTTTTTTTTTTTTTTTGACAATCACGTAAATGTATTTTTATTTCAAAGCTGCAAATTTTGAGGATGACGTTTCTTTGTACGTTTGATGAGCCGGAAATGCACAGGTGAACGATGACGCTGCTGCACAGCTCTTCTCTTCCAGCACTTTGGCAAATCGTCGTCGCACGGTTAAATATTTGAAGTGGCCTTTGCGAGCGAGTGCGTGCACGTAGCTCGAAATTTTGAGGAGCCTCTGGAGAGACACCCAGACGTGGATGTCTCTAGAAGGGTTGTTAATTATTTCGCACAAGTTGTCTCGTCGCGTACAGCACACAGATACAAAGATCTAGTCGTACGTGTAAAATTGCGGCTCGAACGACAAAAGGGCGTAAGTCGTCACGAGTAGCGCTCAAAGCACGAGAGGCCACGACTCTTTGACTCTTTGCAAACGTACGAGCCAGGATACATCATCAGGGAGAAGATGTGCGTGTGCATTTTCTTGCGCTGGGTCGACCGGGCGCCGTACTGATATAAAATTCGTTAACTTAACCATCCCCGCGAATATATATTTTTTTTCTTTCGTACACACGTGTCACTACTGATACGCCCCACATTTTTTATCCGCCCACGATAAATTTGCGAAACTCGTTCGTCAAGATTTTACCGAGGGAAATTGTACGCTGTCTCGTAGGATTAAATATTTTCACGTGAATTGTGGTTTTTGAAATTTTGTGATCTCTTTTTTTCATCGTTTTTTTAATTTGTTTGATAAAATTGGACTGTGAAAATACTTTCGACAGTTTTTTTTTTTGAAATTCTTCTTAGAGATCGATAGCCTTGATCGGTAAATCAAAAGATTTTGGACGACAGTAAAAATGAAGAAATGAGAAAGGAAGCTAGAAACTAATTTCCGCTGCATTGTACACGTCAATGCCAGGATAATTTGATTGACCTTTGATTTTTTTTTTTTTATTACGACAAGTATGATTTTATAAATTATACAAATTATAGTAATTTATGATAAATTATATTAGGACAAATTGTGATTTTATGTATAACACTAATCCCTCAATACTTGTTTAATTAATTTCGAAAATAAATACAAACAAATTGTGGCAATTATTTGGGTTACTTTGCAACGAATTGCAATATATTTGTTTCTTTGTAACGAATTATATTTCGATCAATCTGACATCACGATTTACACTTATTTTCATTGCTTTGCAATTAATTGCGTTGCCATTTTACAATTTACAATAATTGTAATGTTGGTGGAGGTGCATAACGAAAAATTATAATCAGCACATGTTGAGGAAGTCTAGTAATAAAGTTTAGTAATAAAAAAGTTTCGCGGGCGAGAAATACTATTATTGCCGTACTACCAGAGCAATAAACGTCATTAATGAGCTTCTTCGCTTCACTCTCGTCCCGGGAGAGAAAAGAGATTGCAATAAGACTGTATCGAAACGTCAATTAAAAATATTCGATAAAACGCATTGAGCACATCGAAGTTTTTCGATTCTCCCACGGTTCAACTAAAATATACATATTTTTCTGTTCTCGAAAAAATTGCAAAAAAAAAAGAAAATCGCTGCAAACAAATCGTAGTGATTGGGCTAATTGGATGCCGATGCATTTTCGCGAGTCTGCACATAACTCGCTAACGGATCGACGACTCGATTAATCGTAATTAAAAAAAAACGCGACGAATCGTGGCGCAATGTTTGCACCGTATAAACCCAAACAAATTCTGTTTTTTTTTCTTTTCTTTCGCTTCATTATTAAAAAATCCCTAAACATTTTATTACTGAAAAAAAGCTTACGAAATTGGCGCGACGTAATCCAAAAAAAAAAACTTTCGGATGACAATCATGGACTTGAAGCGTGGAAAAAAAAATTGGGCACTTGGGAAGAAATTAATTTTGATGGAATTGGAAGGAGGTGCACCGAGCCTCGACATCGTGTCGAATCGAGGTGGACGAGAACCCGGGGCGGATCTCCGAGGATTTTCTTGTCAGGATTTTTGAAACATGTGTACTCGGGCGGATTGGCCGGTTCTCGAACGAGCTCGTTTCCCGACTGTACTCCCGATTTTTTGTGCTCCCCGTCGGATTAGATCGCGGGGAAAACGTGCGAAAGGAAAATATCGAAAGGGTGGCCATGCTCGATTGGCGAGAGGCTCCAAACACACGAGAGAAAAAAATGAGGATAGAGAGAGAGAGAGAGAGCGAGAGAGAGAGAGAGAGCAAGAGCGAGAGAGAGAGAGAGAGAGAGCGAGAGAGAGAGAGAGAGAGAGCAAGAGCGAGAGAGAGAGAGAGAGAGAGCGAGAGAGAGAGAGAGAGAGAGAGAGAGAGAGAGAGAGAGAGAGAGAGAGAGAGAGAGAGAGAGAGAGAGAGCAAGAGCGAGAGAGAGAGAGAGAGAGAGAGAGAGAGAGAGAGAGAGAGAGGAGAGAGAGAGAGAGCAAGAGCGAGAGAGAGAGAGAGAGAGAGAGAGTGAGAGGGGAGGGAGGGGAGAGAGAGGAAGTGAGAAAGATTAAAGAGGGAACGAGGGGACGGAAGACTCCAGGCACGTCTCGATTCATGTGCGGGAGGGAAAAGTACTCCGCTGAGTTTGCTCTCGTGGGATATCTCATCCGCATTCCTTCCCGGATAGTCTACAATGCAATTTCGCACGACTCATCGATCCTTTAGGAAACGATCTGTGGTATACACCGTAAGTTCCACTCGTGCGAGTATCACCGCTAAATTATGCAACGCCAAAATCAAATTACTTTCCGAATCATTTCTTTCAATTGGCACATCGCGTTTCCGCCAAACGAGCCATGATATGTAGCGAACGAACCCTTTTTGTCCATTCAATTAACATTCAATTTTATTGAAAAGTTCTCGCCTTCGCTGTGGACAGACGGGAAATTGAATCGTCTCATTTGGATGCTTTTTTTTATATGATCTTGTCGCCAAAGGCATGTGTGTGTGTGTGTGTGTGTTTTAAATTTACATTCCTGCATGAATAAATATTTTAGCTGTGCAACACTGCAGCAGAAATATTTTAAAGAGTGCCTGTTGAATAATTTGACGCATTTGTTTCCATTAGAGTATTGAATATAATAAACTATAATGAATATATGATATGATATAATATAATATAATATAATATAATATAATACAATATAATATAATATAATATAATATGATAAAATATTATATTATATTATATTATATTATATCATATAATATGATATGATATAATATGATATAATATGATATGATATGATATAATATAATATATTATAATATAATATATTATAATATATTATATTATATTATATTATATTATATTATATTATATTATATTATATTATATTATATTATATTATATTATATTATATTATATTATATTATATTATATTATATTATATTATATTATATTATATTATATTATATTATATTATATTATATTATATTATATTATATTATATTATATTATATTATATTATATTATATTATATTATATTATATTATATCATATCATATCATATCATATCATATCATATAATATCGTATCATATCATATAATATCGTATCATATAATATAATATCGTATCATATAATATCGTATCATATAATATAATATCGTATCATATAATATAATATCGTATCATATAATATCGTATCATATAATATAATATCGTATCATATAATATCATATCATATCATATCATACCATATCATATCATACCATATAATATAATATCATATCATATCATATCATACCATATAATATAATATGATGATATGATCTAATATAATATGATATAATACAAAATGATATGAAACAATATATTGTATATTATGTTATATTTAAAATTATGATATAATGTTATATTATATTATATTACGATTGCGTTTAAAATTGAACCTCAAAAGCTTTCGTTATTCGGCACTTTTGGCGATTTTATGGATCTGGATCGCTATTATTCGAGTGCGGTACGTGATTATAAATAAAACTCAACATTCGATCAGCAAATGTCAATGCTTGAACATCGACAATGGATCGTGAGCACGATTGACAATATCGCGGTTTTATTCGTAAATTTTTTTCTTCTTTTTTTTTCAATTATCATCTGAAGGTATTGATTCCAGTGTGTAAATTCGCGTATAAAAGCGCGTGTTCATCTACGTATTATACGTTCGCATATTGAAATAAAAGCTCTCGCATCCATCAGGGCCCTAGACTGCTGCTTTTCACTCACGTCATTCCCACACGTTTGTATACATTTTTCGCGCGAGCTTTAAAACTCGTTATGCACACTCGACAATGCGGATTCATCACTCTCTCCCTCTCTCTTGTCAACGCTCGTCCACGTACTTTTTTTTTAACGTAGCCCTCGCGAATCTTTTCCATTTTCAACGAGACTGTTCTGCGTCAACCACATGCGCCATTATAATGCGAGAACGGGGGGGGGGGGGGGGGGAGAGACAAAAAAGGATGTGACGATTCCATACACCGGGATAGAAATCCCCTAGGAGCAGCGTGCAATAAATACAATAGGGTGAATTCATATGCCGGTATGTTCCGCAATTTAATTTTATTTTATTTAAGCTTGGAGGAGAAAGAGAGAAAGAGGGAGTGAGAAAAGAATTAATTCATTGGTTCGTGTGATATTGATTGATGCTTTCTCTACCTTGGGGCCAATAGCGATAATGTTGAAGATAGCCAAATTGAATACATGAAAACAAGTATAGCGTTCGAAGAAATTAACAAGACGAATGGGAAACTAGAAAATAATGTGTAATGAGAGAGAGAGAGGGGGACCGGAGAGAGAGAAAGAGATATTCGATTGATTGATAGTTCATGATATTCCTTGGTCAAAAGTTTTACGCAATGCAATACATAGTGGGTACAATAATAATAATAATAAATAAATAAACAATGAAAAATAAACAATATGGTAATGCCATTAAATGGCTAAAAGTTGTGTAATTTAAAAATAACAAAAATATACGTACGAAATAAAGTGTAATGAGTAATAAGAGAATGAGGGAGTATGTAAGAAAAACCACGACATTTAATGAAGAAAAGCTGTGTGCAGCCAAGATAAATTCAGCACGATAGAGAGAGAGAGAGAGAGAGAGAGAGAGAGATAGTTAGCATTGTGAAAGATAATAGCTGAATATTAAAAACAAATATTTCATCGTTTTAGGCCTTTTGAATTTACATGCATTTTATTGCATATTGTACAACTTTCCGTTTCGCACCATGTAGAACAAAATTTTCAATGCTGGACAGACTCATAATTATTGA
This sequence comes from Ophion ventricosus, assembly GCA_963932345.1. Classification (NCBI taxonomy): domain Eukaryota; kingdom Metazoa; phylum Arthropoda; class Insecta; order Hymenoptera; family Ichneumonidae; genus Ophion; species Ophion ventricosus. The sequence goes on from OZ010717.1 coordinate 26,468,522, forward strand.
TTACGTTGAAACTCGCGTAATTTTACTGTAAAAAAATGTTTTTTTTTTACATTCTGGCTGCGAAAATCATTGGAATGTTTTTGAAATTTTTTAATAGAGATCTACAACCTGAATCGGCAAAAAAATGGTATAATAATAAAAATTTAAGAAAAAAATGATAATTAATTTCATATTGATCGCCACGAGAAACGGATGTCTCCGTTGCCATGGTCCGGTTATCCGTAACGAGGTCTCGAGTCCGCATTCCGCGCTCCGAACTTTCACAATTTCTTTTTCACTGACGATACGTCGTCGATTGACGCGCCTACGTGCACGTGATGTCGTCGCCTTCCAATTCAAACAAAAAACAAAACGTCAATTTTCAAAGAAAAAAAAACGAAATTATATTACTTCAATCATGATCGATTAAAGTAATATACAAAAATATTCTCACGATACACAATTCTTGATAAATATTTTTGACGACGTCGATAATATCGACTTGTAATTGACAGGAATAATAACTACGATCAAATTATTTTGTCACGTGGAAAATCCTTTTGAGGGCAACCTGATTGATTATTAATTGATTATTAATAAATATATAAAAAATCATTGAACAGTCGAAAAGTGTGTTTGGGCTTATTTGAATTTATTTAGGTGCCTTTTTTTAAGCCAATTTAGTTTTTTTTTAGATATATAACTCTTATATTGCAATCGATAGTTTTTTTCCCTCAAAGCAATTGATTTTTTTCTAAAAGGCTCTCGAAAGGTTATCGAGTTTCTTACCAGGGGATTGGGAACTCGTGAATCTTTTAATCTACTTTACGAACTTCGTATCGACAAGGAAAAGATCGCGCTGTCATAATCTGACAGTTGACAGCCTCACTTAATGTCCGTAATTTCTAGTAATCCGGAGATCCGTAATTTTTCACGAACGAGATCCCATTTCCCAATTCGTACCTTCGCGTATATTCATGGCCGTATGATTTTGTCGGTCGTGGTCAATTTAACATACTGTTGATCGAAGTCTCTCCTTCAAACGCTAATTAATTTATGAGTTATAGCGAACGAACGACGTTTGAAATAGTTGCAATTTCGTATTCGTGCGGGACTCCGTGCGCTCTACGGCTTGAGTGACGTATCGATTTATCGAATCAGCGAGTTTCTAATGATTAATTGCGAACAAGAGCCCATTATCGTGGAATTGCACATATATACGAGAAAATTCATATTTGCATTATGGAAAATCGAGACCGCGATTTCGTTGAGAAAAATACGCTTCTTGACATAACCGTAATTTTGGATAATAAAAATAAATAAATAATTTACTAATTATCAAATTTATTAAATGTATTAAATCAATTATTAAATTTATTAAATGAACGAATTTTTGTGCGAAATGTGATTCGCGTGTTAAAATCTGCAAAAACGATTTTTTTGATAAAAAATAATAATAAAAAAGGAATGAAACGAATTTTCGAAATTTCCAATATTTATTAACAGAAGAGAAATATGTATTTCTCCGCGGCCAAATGGTCTGTGGCGAAACGATCGCGCGACCGCTATTTGATCGAATTCGATCGTCAGCAAATAGCGAATCGTTCTCAAGCGAAACACCGTTGGAAATGGAATATACAAATAATCACGGGGATATCTGCATCGCAAATGTTTATACAGAATTTCCTAGGATCCTGGCACGAACCCAGCGCAGCAATTGATCTACGAACTGGCTGTGCGCGTGGTATGTTCAAGGCGAACCAGCACCCGAGCTCACGTAGTCGGAGGATCGGTCGATTGACCAATGCGGTTGGTTATGGGAACAATTCGAGCCAAGAGCGATATGCTCTCGGTATACTTCGTTAATAACTCCATATAAACGCTCATTAGCCTTTGCCGATTGTTCTTATACGTAAGTATGTACAACATCGAGTATATCAAGAGGCCCAATGCGCAGTGCTCCGTCTGTCTCTCTTTTTCATTCAGAGAGAGAGAGAGAGAGAGAGATAGATAGATGTATTTGTTAGTGCACTAGGACTAATTATCGTCCTCTGGCCCACAATCCTCATATTTCATAAATCATACAGAAGAAAATATAAACAAATTAAGAAAAGACTCGATACAAAAACAAAAATAAGTGACTCTATATAATACAAGAAAACGATATAAAAATAAGAAAAAAAATAATCATAATTACAATCGCCGATGCACAAAGTGAAAAAATTATACGCAATGTAATAAGATAAAATAACAACAAGCTAACATACATAAACAATGAAAAATAATAATGTAAAATAATATAAATAATATAAATGATATAAATGTGAGAAGGAGAAAATAAATTAAAGAGAGAGGAGAGAGAGAGAGAGAGAGAGAGAGAGAGAGAGAGAGAGAGAGAGAGAGAGAAAGAAGAAGAAGAAGAAGACGAAGAAGATCCATTTATTCCCATTTATTTCCCTGTCCATTTATTCCCATTTTTTTTATCACGACTACAGCGTGATAAAATCCGAGCTCAGCTCGAAGCTCAGCTCGAAGCTCTGCCTCGACTAGCATGCCAAGTACCGAGCAGAGCGCCAGTTTTACCGAGTTTCTCAATGGTCGCCACAACTGACAACAGTTTTCCACAGTTTCGCTGTGCTCTCGTACGAATACGATACAGTAGTGCGCCAAGAAACGAGTGGCTGTGGACCACTCGTTTCCAGAGCCAGAAATAGCGAAGAAATAATTGGGTCATTAAATGATTTTTTTTCATTGTAAAGATCATGTGCGGTTTTTAAAGCATAGTGTTTTTCTTTTCTTTTTTCAACAATTAACAATGATATAGCACTTTGAAATTGTTGTTCTGCTCGATTCGGCAAAAACGCGCCGAGAGCATCCGAAGTTACCCGAGCGCTCTGTGACGTCACCGCTCGAACGCCAGTATACGAACTACTCGTGTGATACGAGTATTCTGTCAACGATGGCAACGACAAAATCGCATAAGCCTTGTTTCGTTCCTCTTTGTATAAATACGACGAAAAGATGCCCCTAATAGATATTTCTGAATGTGCCACAAGACATAGAACGTCGAAATCTGTGGTTCGATGCAGCACGACGTGCCAACCCGAAATCATCGTCCACTAATTTTTGCTGTGAATACCACTTTGATGTCAGTGTAAACGTGTTATAACATAAACTGTATTGAAATATATATTTTTTTAATACGTCTTTTTCAAAATGCTTATGATACGTAGCGGCAATAACTGACACAATTTATCAAGCCTCTCCTAACCTAAAAATATTCAGTTATCCACGGTCGGTAAATTACTCGAATTTGCTTTCACAAATCCACTTTCGCACATCGTTGCACGAAAATTAAACTATATTTCGACTTTTTCTCGAGAATTCTCGAGAATTTTAGATGTAAAATGACACCAAATTTTACTTTTGTATACAATCGCGTGTAAGCCGTATACATAGCCTATTCGGTCGCGTTCGAGCGGTGACGTCACAAGCACCAGCGCCGATAGCGTGACATTTCGCGCCAACATCGACAATTTGAATTATCATGATACACGGAGAGAATTAAATGTTAAAAATTACCGTGCATTAACGGTGACCAGATGACAACCCTGAAACTTTGCTTATTATTACTGAGTAAAATACAGATTTTCACGAAAATAAAATAAAATTTCTTCTTCAGATAGAAAATTTTACCAGATTTTCTAGTAAATTTTGATGTGTAACAAAATACGCAAAACTTATATACAAAAAATATATAATATCAGCGAAATTTTACTGTGCATTTTATTATTTTATGCCTTTCAAAAATGTCTATAAAAAAGTATCGTCTTTATAACAGTTATTTTAAGATTTATTATAAAATTTAATGAGTGTTATAGGAAAATGTATTGTGCTCTCGGTAAAAATTATCGTGCGCGCTACCCTTCTTGTATAGTAAAATTTTAGCTACGTATTTGAAATTTTCTGTAACGTCAGTTAAAAAAAAACTTGTCGCATACGAATTATTATGCTTTTCTCACTTGTCACCACATTGAAATATATCACGGTAATTTTTACCGTGAAATTCACGACAAAAATTAATTTTTAATTCTCTCCGTGTATAAAAACAATTAATAATTATCTTTAGAATTATTTCAAAGAAAAACCCTTTTGACATTCGGCTTTAATATCACAAAAGAACAATTCTAAAAAAAATCGAACATTTTTTTTTTAACAACTCGATTACGCGATAAAAGGGCAAGGGATAGAATCGTAAAAGTCCCCAAGGGCATACTGGAAAGCATTGAAAAAGAAGAAAAAAAAAAAGAACAAATTTGCTCGCTCAACACATCGAATAATAATCAGATATTAGGATATGCCCGCAAGTGGAACTACGTTTCGCGATCGCACCCACAACCGCACACTTTTGCCAAGGCTTCATTACCGCCGGCGGTTTTCGAGACCGGCGGTTAACGAAGGGTTCACCAGCGTGCCCACTAATTGCCACGTTCTTGATAACGAAGCGAAGATGCATTACTAGCCCCTCTCGCCTCAGCGCCCTATCCCTTGGCAGCAAAACCAAGGCAAAGAACGCTTCGATTTTTTTCCGATAATAGGACATCCCGAGGCTGAGTCTTCGAGGAAGAAAAAAAATATTAAAAAAATAAATTATTCTGCGCGTGCAACCTTTTCCTTCGCGTTTTTCAATCGCGTACCGGATATGACGCTCTCAACGAACGAGGAAAAAGGTTGAACATGATGTGAAATAAAAGAGGCGTGTAATTATTTTTTTTCGATTTCTTAAGGAATACTTTTTTTTCGATTTCTTAAGGAATACTTTTTTTTCGATTTCTTGAGGAGTTTCGGGACAATTGGTGAAGTATTGCCATTTGATTCAAATTTATACAGTAAATTCTTTCTCATATAACGAATGCACCTTCCAAATTTCAAATCGTTAGTCTCCACCGTTCCTATAAAATGGACAATTAAAAAAATCTTTTGTTAACATAAGGAGATATTTTAACTGCCTACGCTCATCGCCGAATGAAACTTTTACACACAAGGTGATGTGTATTTTTTTTTATGTTATGAAAAACTGTTAAATCCCTCAGTACATTATGACAAATTCGTCATCAGTGTCATAATGTTAAATGCTCTATGTTAAAAAGTGTTTCTTCGATTGTAAATTTTATAGAAACGGTGTAGAGGATCGATTTAAAATTTGGAGGGTACATTCAGTATATTACAGAGAATATACTGTAAAAATTTGAATCAAATGGTACCATTTCGTTAAGGCCTTAGGCCACTCTAGAGGCCAAAAAAAGGGCATATTTTGTGATTTTTTTTTCAGCGAAACCATATAATAAATCGGAATTACAAAATAGGAGTTTTATTGTACATGTAATTGACTATACAAAATTATTTTTTCACAGCGATATATGTCAAAATGGCGACTGTGCAGCATTTTTCCGATGACGCCTTTATTTCTGGAAGGTCAACGGCCGAAACATCCCCAATAATTTTTTAGTTATGATGAGACACTAAAGTTTTTTCGATTATATACAGGGTGTATCTCAACAACTAGTTTTCCGTTCGTGGGCATACAGGGTGTCCCTTTCCGAGCAAAACCCTTTTTTTAAAAATGTCGTGCGACAAAAATTGGCCGAGATATTCACGAGTAAAACTCGACGCGAGTAAACAATGGCACAGTAGTTTCGGCGTCGGAGCTGTCGCCAGCGCGGGTTCGAAGCCACGTTCGGGCAGGTGAATTTTTTTTCAATTTTTTTTTTTTCTTGTCGGATAATGACTACAGTTAATTAATATGCAAGTAAATTTATTGTTAAACCATTTTTGTTTATAACATTGAAAGATTCTTTTTTCAGGCTGCCAGGTGCTATGACGATAAGTAAAACATTTGGCATATCATTGCTGCGAAGAAAAGATAGTCGGGTTGGTAAATTCCTCACTTCGGAATGAGAACGTTCGGGTTCGAGACTAACCTATGGTTAGTCCCGAACGTGGCTTCGAACCCGCGCTGGCGACAGCTCCGACGCCGAAACTACTGTGCCATTGTTTACTCGCGTCGAGTTTTACTCGTGAATATCTCGGCCAATTTTTGTCGCACGACATTTTTAAAAAAAGGGTTTTGCTCGGAAAGGGACACCCTGTATGCCCACGAACGGAAAACTAGTTGTTGAGATACACCCTGTATAAGAATAGCTATAGAAGTACGGAGGATTTTTTTGATATATTATTTTTTTGTCAAAATGACGCATTTCTAAAACAAAAAGTATAACATCTCATGAGAAAATCGTCAGAAAATTGTTTATAAAATAGGAACTATCCAATATAATTTAAAAAAATGCTACGTAGTGCCTCAGAAAATGTAATTATAAATATACAGTTAAAATTTCAAGTGAATTGGTTGAAATTTGTTTGAGTTATGAGTCCGGCCGACTTGAAAAATGGAGTTTTAAGATAAACGCGTTTAAAGTTAGTAGAAAGTCACGAAGTGAATCAAGAGGGGTTACACTAGAATTAAAAAATCGACTACTTAAAGATTTTTCACACCCATAATCTTTTGGAAAATTATTTTATAGGTACTAAGGTACACTCTTAACAAAACAAAAAAATCGATTTTTGGAAAATCCTAGAGTGGACTAAGGCCTTAAGTCTCCCGAGACTCTGTACGTTCGAAGCTGGTATGCTTTGTGAAATTTATGTTTCACAATAGATAAACATTGTACTTTCATGAAGTTGCGTTCCAAGTATGTTTTTCGAAATACTTGCTTTTGCAATTTCATATTTCAATTTTACATGCCAATTGTAATTGAGACTATACACTTTGGCCATATCGCACTAAATTTTCTAAATTAAAATCATATACTTCAGTTGTAATTTTCCATTCCAAAATGCTTTAAAAATTATCGACACTTTTAGATTTCTCAAATTAATATAAAATTTTCAAGAATTAACATATAAATGAATATATAAGTTAAATAATATTTTCTATTGTTGAAATTATGCCTTGATATATTTCATACGACGAAAAAGTTATTCAAACTATAGAAATTGTTAAATTTGCTATTGAATATTATAAAAATTATACATTGTCAATACGTCATATTCTGAATTCATTAAATTTATACTCTGCCAGTTCTTTATATACCAAAATTATTTAAATTACACCTCAACAATTTTGCAACCCAACAATAATCATCAAAACCACACTTCGACAATCTTCCATTTCAAAAATCTCACCACCAAGAAAATACCCCTTTGCCAACATTTCGCGGAAGCCTTTGCACGAGTGTAGCACCGTACCGAGAACCGCAATAATCCAACAATCGTTCTCGACTTCCAACCCAGAGCTTCCCACCGGAATTTTTTTTATTTTATTTTTTTCAACCTCGAGCCATTTTACCCCAGGCAGTAATTTCACCAGGTATCCGCGGAAAGTACGGTCGAGTTGTTGGACCGTTCGGGCTCTCCGATAAGGGATTTTATTACGATCAAAGGAAAGTTCTTATTTAAGGGAAACTCTGTGGGGTTGCAGCCCCACCCACCCACCCCCCCCCCCCCCCCCGGCACTCTTCTCGCCGTGCGGTCTCGACCAGGGTAGACTGATTGGCAGGGATGCTTGGGGCGAATCCGACTTCGTTGCCCCGCTGTTAGCTCGCCCCCGACATCGTTGATTTCAAGATACAAGATGGACCCTGCAGACGGAAACTCCCGTGTATATAAACGGGAGAAGCTTCCGCAGTGGTATAACAAGAGTACGACCGCGCCACAGCCAAGTCTGATCTGCTAAGGACGAGATAGACCCTTTCGCGAATGTCGACAAGAAATCGTTTTATGAACGCGCTGACGAGCACGAATTGTTACCTCCGGCATTATATATATATATATATATATATATAAGGAAAATTGGAAGGGAACGTTATTGCCCGTAACGAAAGTTCACTCGCTCGAAACAAAAAGCGATCGTCCTCGTAGGCGCAATTTCTGTATGTAGCCAATGTACCAGATACATATCTATACACATATACATATATGTATAGGAATTCTCTTTATATATATATATATATATATGTTTGTTGTTTTTTTTATTTATCCATACATACATAGCTATGAAGCCGAAAGATATGTCTGCGAGTATATGTGTGCGTGGGTGTCCTCAAAGCGGGAAAGAAAGAACAGGAGCTCCTTAAAGAGGACAACCTACATAGAGCTTTCTCGTCAATATCTTCAGAATTTACGAGCTGTCGCTTTGATCATCGTCAGGGAACTTCTTTCGTCTACGACATTACATATCAATTTGAAACTTGTTTAATTCAGCCTTTGTTTGGGAACTCGAGCGTTGGGGGAGGGGATCTCTTCCCTCAATTGATCAAAGGGACACAATTTGTGAAATTTTTTAGCTGTTAGTTCAATGATTGGGGTTTGCATATCGATCATAGAGATGTTGCCGATGGGCTTGTCGAGTATACAGGTAATAACAAAAGTTTAGAGTTTCTGAACTTACGTGCATGTGTCTATATATATATATATATATATGTGTGTGTGTGTATGTTTGTGTGTCTATTTTTTTTTCAATTGGGCTTTCCGGGTAAGCCAATTGAGATATCGAGATGAATCTAGGGACATTCTCTAAACCTACCAAAGTCCTTCTCGGAGCCCCCCCCCTCCAATAAGTTTATGTCACTCAAAAAGAACCGACGCTACGGCTGTTTGACATTTTATGATTTTGACAATTTCGGAAAGATGGCCGTAAGGGTTAAAATTTTTTTTTTCGACTTTTAAATTGTTTCAAGGCTCTTTCTAATGGGAAATTTTCCGCTGATCACAAACAACACGGAGTTTTTTTTTCCAAAGCTCAAAATTACGCCGACAAAACTCGAAAAACGTGTTTTCATAAACATCCGACGATTTTTAATAGGAATGTTGGTTTTTGGAGAAAATTAATGGCGAAAAATATTCAAAACGTAATTCATGGATCCTCGAACCAAGTATATTTGTGTCAATGCACTTATTAATTCCCTCGTGCCAGTAAACTTTGGAGACTCTCGTTCGCCACGCAGACAAGATCGAAATCACTCGACACACATATTGGAACTTGCACTTTCCAAAGTGCGCGACGTTTACGAGGCCCACACGTGCATCCCGGAAGTCACAAATAAATTTCATTCGCGTGAATAAATTTCGCCAAGTTGCGGTCTCTTTACCGATCTTAGCCTCGCAATTGATTATTAACGATCGTACGAGTCACTGCTGGGACGAGAAAGTGCTGGGGAAAGTCGAACATTAATATTGTAGTCTCGGCTCAACGTATATGTGTGCATATATGGACCCACAAACAAAGTTAGCAATATATGTAGCGTGAGAGAGAAAGAGAGAGAGAGAGAGAGAGAGAGAGAGAGAGATGTCATGAAAATTTATGCCGCAGCACGTTATGGGGCAAATTTACCAAAGGTAGTGCAGGACGAATTACATTAATTTACATAAAAGAAATAAAATTTAAAAAAAGATAGAATTTTAATTCAAAAACTAATTAATAGGAAATAAAATAATAACCATAAAAATAAAATAGCAAGCAGAAGTAATAATGAAAAATAATTTAATTGGTGGTGATGATAATAAAATCATAAAAAATAAAAACAAAATAATAAGCAGTAGTAATAATTTTAAAAAATTAATGGTGTCAGTGATAGTAAAATAATTTTTAAAAATATAATAAAATAATAAAGAATAGTCATAATAAAAATAAAAAATAAGAAAAATGGTAGTGGTGATACAAAAATAATAAAAAATAAAAACAAAATAATAAGCAGTAGTAATAATAATTTAAAAAATGAATGGTATCGATGATAATAAAATAATTTTTAAAAATAAAATAAAATAATAAACATTAGTGACAATAAAAATAAAAAATCATAAAAATGGTAGTCATGATAATAAAATAATAAAAAATGAAAACAAAATAATAAGCAGTAGTAATAATTTTAAAAAAATAATGGTATCGACGATAGTAAAATTTTTTTTTTAAATAGAATAAAATAATAAACAGTAGTGATAATAAAAATTAAAAATAAGAAAAATGGTAGTGATGATAATAAAATAATAAAAAATGAAAACAAAATAATAAACAGTAATAATCATTAAAAAAAAAATGATTGATATCGATAGTAAAATAATTTTTAAAAATAAAATAAAATAATAAACAGTAGTGATAATAAAAATTAAAAATAATAAAAATGGTAGTGATGATAATAAAATAATAAAAAATAAAAATACGATTAAAAGAGAGATTAAATGAGCGAGCGAGAGAGGGGGTGGGGAGTGAGAAATAATTGCCAGGACATTTTTCACTGCGCCAAAAAATAAGAGGAGAGAATACGTGGCCGGAAATTTCGTGGCATTCGCATTTTTTTTTTTTTTCGACAATATCTCGCGGCTTTCCGCAGCCTCGAATATTAAGTTCGTGATTGATGAGTGACGATGCCGTTGCTTCGCTCCTACTGCCGGGGCTCTGCGTCTATATATCGACGGGACTCGAGATCGTTTGCCTCTGTCCATCGCACCGCAGCGATCCCATACGCTTCTCATCTCTCCCTATCTCTCTCTCTCTCTCTTTTTTTCGGACCGTCGCAATTTCGCACATTTCCGCGCAACGCAATCTCCCGATTCACCAGCGAGTACTCGGGTGTGATGGCATTTTTGCCGCTGACTTTTTTATTTTCGTTTTTTTTTGTTCCATTCGCTCGGGAATACTTCCGTGTGGAAGCGAGCGCAAGAGGGGCCTATTGCAGTTGCGGGATTTGGTGGCGAAACGAACGCAGTTGGGCCCTTAGATTCGCCAGGCGCCAACGATAAGTGACAGGTCGAAGGCACTGCGCTCGATAGTCCACCGCGGGCGGCTGAACGACCACGCGTTATTCCCGATCAATTCGAGGCGTCGGGAACGACCGCGAAACTGGCGCGGGATAAATTGAAGACCGTTTTTTTTTTTTTTTTTTTTTGCGGGGACAGGGGAAATCTGTCTCCCGGCGACTCTCGGTGCACGACGACACCGCGACACAGGACGAAAATCCCATAATTCTCATCCTCACTTACGACGTCGAAGTTCGCATCGTCGAATAATGGATATTATTATTATTTTTTTTCCACAATTGTTTCTTCGCCAATTTAGACTGAGAACATTACTCGCACATTTTTTTCTTTAGTATCTTCACTAATTGCGCATGCGCTATGTGTTAATTCGGACAGAGTCCTTCGTCGAGTAATACTTTTTATTGGAAACCGCGAAGAAAAAAAAAACAATTTTCAATAATAATAAAAATGAAGAAATAAAATAGAGGCGGGGTTTTTTGGGATTCGCATTAATTGTTTTCGAGTGGCACTAATTGCACGAACTGTTGTTCGAATGCATCATTATTCCGCGGTTTAAATGCTGCCCTGGACTTGTTATAACTAATGATATTTAATCATTTCAAATAATCTCGGAAATGATGAAATATTCATTTAACTAATGTAACAGACTTTTGATGAATCGATAATTATAAGAATATTATAATATTTAATAATTTCAGATAATCTCTGGAATTAATAAATATATTTCATAATTATACAACTATTGGAATATTTAATGATTTAAAAAAATCTTTGGCGTTATTGAATATTCATATAATAATTATAATAAAGTTTTTCTAATTCAATAACCATACAAATATTGGGTGAAGTAAAAAGTTCTGAGCTTTTTCCGCTAGATGTCTTTAGTGAGCCATATCTCACGATGTATACATCGCATCGGGTCATACTATACGGAGATTTAAAGGTGACATTACCCTTCAAAAAAAGTTCTTTGACAGTTTTGTGTTTGGTGAAGCCAGTTGTGTTTTACAGCCTTCCAAAATGGAGGTAAAAAAAAGAGAAAATTCGATACATTCTTCAGTACCTCTACGACCAAGGTGAAAAGGCGGAGTAGGCGGCCAAAAAAATTTGTGCTGTTTATGAACCCAATACAGTATCGAATGCAACAGCAAAGCGGTGGTTCCAAAGATTCCGTTCTGGTAATATGGACGTCGAAGATGTGGCACGCTCTGGTAGGCCAATCGTCGAAAATGTCGATAAAATCATGGAAATCGTCGAGTCGGATCGGCATGTGAGTACTTATTCCATTGCCCGGGAACTGAAGATTAGCCAGAAAACCGTTTGGAACCATTTGCATAAGGCTGGTCTCAAGAAGAAGCTCGATGTATGGGTGCCACACGAATTGACGCAAAAGAACCTTTTGGACCGAATTGATGCCTGCGATTCTTTGCTGAAACGTAACGAAATCGACCCATTTTTTAAGCGGATGGTGACTGACGATGCAAAATGGGTCACATACGAGAACAACAGCCGAAAAAGATCGTGGTCCAATCGCGGTGAGCCGGCCCAAACGATCGCCAAGCCCCGATTAACGGCCAAGAAGGTTTTGCTATGTATTTGGTGGGATTCTAAGGGAATCAACCACTATGAGCTGCTCCCATCGGGCCAAACACTCAATTCGGACCTCTACTGTTAACAACTGACCAGATTGACGCAGGCGATCGACCAGAAGGGGCCAGAATTGGCCAATAGGAAGGGTGTTATGTTCCATCAAGACAACGCCAGACCGCATACACCTTTAACGTTGCGCCAGAAGCTCCGAGAGCTTGGACGGGAGGTTCTATCGCACCCACCGTATATTCCAGACCTGGCACCAAGCGATTATCACCTTTTCAAGCATTTGCAAAATTTTCTTGATGGTACAAAAATGGCCTCAAGTGAGGCATGTGAAAATGAGCTGGTCAAGTTTTTTACCAATAGGGACGAGGACTTCTTCAATCGCGGAATTATGAAATTGCCTTCAAAATGGACAAAAGTTATCGAACAAAACGGCGCATATTTGATCTAAATCGGATAATCCTAACTACGTTAATTTCATCGTAGAAATAAAGCGAAAAAACGCTCAGAATTTTTACTTCATCTAATATTATAATACATTTCTTTTAATTGAAGAACTATAAAAATATATATAGTTACATACTATTTAATAGTTTCAGGTGATCTCTGAAATGTATCAATTATCATTTGATAATTATAATAATGTTTTTATAATTAAATAATTATGAAAATATTACAATATTCAATATCAGATAATTTCTGAAATTATTAAATATTGTATTATCAAATTCGTAGTAAATCGGGTATGGATTTTACACATTTTTACCCACTTCTTTTTATCCCCCCCCCCCCCCCCCCCCCCCCCCCCCTATTGAGAGAGAGGGGGGCTCACTCTCTCAAGCTGCATTCCACAATGGTTATCGAGATTTAGTAGATTTTGGCACACGCTGAAAATATAAATTAAGCTGGAAAACATAGCATCTGTCCGATCCTTTCAATAACCATAAAAATATTATAATATTTAATCATTTCAGATAATCGCTGGAATTATTGAATATTCATAAAAAAATAATAATAAAGTTTTCATAATTGAATAATCATAAAAATATTATAATATTGAATTATTTCAGATCTCTGGAATTAGTGAATAACCGTTTAATAATTTTATAAGAGAGTTTTTACAATTCAATAATCATAAAATTATTATAATATTTAATCATTTCAGATGTTTTCTGAAATTTTTAATATTCATTTGATAATTATAATAACGTTTTTAAAATGTAATAATTATAAAAATATTCCAATATTTAATATCAGATAATCTCTGAAATTATTAAATACTATCAAATTCGTAGTGAATTGGGTAGGGATTTTACACATTTTTACCCGCCTTTTTTTATCCTTCCTCCCCCCGCTCCCCTCTCTATCTCTCTCAATAGGCTGCATTCCACAATGGTTATAGAGATTTAGTAGCCTTTGGTACACGTTGAAAATATAAATTAAGCCGGAAAACAAAGCATCTGTCCGATCCTTTCAAACTAGTTACACCATCGATATACCTATATACATATATAAATAACCCCAGTTAGTACGCGCCCGGGGGTGGGGGGGCTACATAAGCTTCGCTATCTCGATTATTTATTATTCATCGTTTATGTTCCGTTTTATGAAGCGCAGTTTATATCAGCACCGCTTCTCATTAACTCCGTGACACGTTTTGCTTTCCCACCTCACCCTACGGATAATTACATACAGATACGATAAATATATACGTATATACGTATAAACGTTCTCTTCGTTCTTCGGCTACGTGGCGGACACGGATAACAGCGCATCATTTAACATCCCCTGAGCCATATTAATTTCTCGGCTTTTGTTACGTTTCGACGTATATTTGGCGACCTCTCTCACTGCACTCGTATTTTCCATAGTATACACTTGACGTATATATAGATATATATATACGTGACTGTATTCACGTTCACGGTATCGATGATGCCATGACAGTACATAACGCGTGAACCATGAACCCTCCGTGCGTTCTTGCACTAAATGATCACTCTATCAGTCTCGCACTCTATACGTGTATCGGTATCTCGCTACTGCTGCTGCTGTCTCTCGCGTTTGGTCCGAAGGCCCGCCGAGAGAAGAGACTCGCATGCGAGAGGAATTTGTGTCCTGTTGTCGCGCCTCTGCGTGCAGGACGCACATCATGGATTTCGAGCACGAAGCGAACTCGACAAATTTTCTATGTCACGTCCGCGAAGCGTCGACGATATGCATATATATATATATATATAAGTGTGTGTGCAGGGTAGATAAAAAAATGACGTCTGAAAGGAAAATATAGATGCCTCGTATCAATGCCTATCCGAATCAACCCCGCGTATTTTCTAGGATCTTTTTTACTTTTAGAAAAAAAATGGTATTGTAGTTTGCATCGTTGGAATGCAACGAACATCAAATTTTTCGTATTTCTATTTATTCGCTTATTAAGACCATGGAAGTCAGTGAAATATTCTTGAGAATCCTTATTTAACCATTCGTGGTCACCCGGGGTAGAATCGACCCGTGCGATCAATTTTTGGCGTAAATATATAATAGTTCTCGGCTTCGAATGAGACTGTATTCACCATCTTACCTGGAGTTTGAAATATCCTCATACCATAAATTTTACCCTCTTCACACGACGGAATAAATACCTTTTTTTGGAAAGCGCACTATGCTACTATTTTTTCCCGAAAGTAGCATATCTAAGGAGTATCACGTCCAAATTTTAGGTAAAAATGTTGAAAATTCACGGAACTATGGTTTTTTTAAGCGAAAAAGTGTCTTTTTTTGCGTTTTCACCTCTTTGAGAATTTTTTTTAACATGTCGCCATTTTATTTCTTATAAATAAATTTTTCGTACATCATCTAGAAAGTTCAAGTCATGTTCCGTAATTTTTTGAATCACTTCGGACGGATAGGTTGGTGACAATGCTTTTTTGAAAACTGATTGGGTAAAATCGACCCAAGTGCGGCCACCGCGGTTGAATTTGGAAGTGTGACCACGAAGAGTTAAAATTTATAACGACAAGATGCAAAAAACGATTCCAGTTAACAATAAAAATAAAGAAATGAGAAAAACAAAAAGATTTTACAACAAATTTGCAACAAGCGACCTTCAACACCATGAGAAAATAGCATTTTTTTCTATTTTTCCTCTTTGTGTATGTAGTTTATCGGCGATTTTCTTTTACTCGTATTATCGTTATGAAATAGCGCTGCTAAGCAATAAATAAATGACCAACTGAACAATAACGTGGATGCCTTAGATTTTGATCGAAAGTTTGTAAAATAGATTTGAGAGGAGCAGTCACCAAAGTTCATATGATAAAAAAAAGACGTATACTAGTCTAAATGGCTTCCAATTGCTTTAAAAAAAATCCAGGAAGAACGTACATACACAAAAGACAAAAAAAAATAAAAACCTAAGCTACAGGAAAAATTGAAAAAAATGGTGAATGTTTTTTTTTTCGAAAACAAAAAAAAAGTTTGTGGAACATAGGAGTGATGATGCAGACATTGTCAATAAAAAATGTAAAAGCCTAAGAGAGAAATAAAGATAGATACATAGACAGAAAAAGACAGAATGAAATAACGATTTACTTGAAAAGAACAAGCCTTGAAACTGGAAGAGTAAAAATAACAATACAAGCAAAAAATAAATAAATTTAAAAAACGCTAATATTCGAAGATTTAATTGAGGAAATTGGAACTCTTGTGTTTAAAAAATAATAATAAAACAATAGATTAAATACGAATAAAATTAATAAACCAAAACAGGTGGATGTCTAGTCGGGGCTTCGGCTCCGGTGGTACTTCGAGCTAAGTAGGGTGGTGCATGTCTGATGTTCGGTCTGATGAGCCCTTAGTCGTGCACCGGCTGGAGCATCAACCAGTCAGCGAAAGGCCAATACTTCTGACACATTGGTGTAAATACTTGAGTAATACGTGAGTGCATCAAAGAAGCAGAAGATATATGGGGCCGTCAATACAGATACAGGTTTTCCACGCTTTCCCCGTACCCTCGACAGTGCGGCTATAGAGTGACATGAATGGTTTAAATTGGGAAGGATAATAGGTAAAAACCCACAAGGATATACGTTGGAACTCAGTGAAATTTAGTCGGTGACATTACGATGTATCCGGACAAATTATTCGGCTGTATAGAGCTATTTCTAAAGAGTCGTATCTCTGAACGTTGCTGGGCTTGTTACCTCGAGGTTATTTCAGGCTGCCGTATAACCCCCTGCCATTAACTTTAACGCTTTACAAGTACCGGGCTATTTTCTAGGACGACTCGGTGGTAATAACCGCTTCTCTATGAGCAATACATATATATATATATATGAAGCCATACATATATAGACAAATATATATATATTTATATTTATATATGGCTAATAATACAAGGAGAATCCTTTTGCCAGAGAATTTTGAAAGATATATTCGAACTGCATATTGCGGCGGCCTCTTAAGGGTCTTAGGCTGCAGCCAGAGTATAAACGCTCGAAATTTTCCGACCCGCGCGCGTGACACACTCAAGTTTATAAGAATATAACGTCCAAAGGGCTATATCGCCCACGTTTGCGTGGAACATATACGGAGACTATAACGGAAAAGGATAAGCGAATTGTTCAACTGTATATATATATATATATATGCATTTATATATATTCATATAAATCTATATATACACTTACACATACACACATACACACACACACATATATATACGGATGAATTTGAATATATATATATATATATATATATATATATATATATATATATATATATTTGTGTGTGTGTGTGTCTGTGTGTGTGTAGCGTCCCTTTATTAAACACGACAGAAGAGTATACAGCAATTTCATGTTCGCGGTGGGTTCAACTATGGATAAAAGTCGTGCGTACAACCGCGCGCGAGCGAAATAAAAATTTTTTTACTTCCTTTTGAAAACTGCGTGTATATATATATATATATATATATATATATATATATATATATATATATATATGAATATATATATATATATATATATGTATATGAAGGGGTTCATACCGGTACCGTTCCAAAGGCTGAAGGGTATTTATGGGGATATTTGGCACATGCGAGGACCGTCCCAATATTTTTTTAGATAGAATGGTTAATATTGGTACTGGTCCCAGTTTTTTACCTAAGTGAAAGGAGTATTGTGGGGACCGATCGCATCGGAGGATCAAAGGTATTAATGAGGACCATCGAGAATATAACCGATGTGCCGGTAAATTACCCATACCCAAATATAAATATTCTTATAAATAATATAAACCATACGTAATCATTAATATACTAAAATCGATAAACTTTTAATGTAAAATAATGATATTCACCATGTAATTTTACAGAATTAGGTCTTAAAATCGATCAGAAATGTCTAGACGTATATTTTTAGACTCAGATGTAACATAATGAAATAAAAGTAAAAAATGGGTTATTGCGGCACAAAACATGGGAGTACTCTATTGTTTCACGTACATCTTTCTTACGATATTATGCCTTTGCCGCGCTTGTAACTTGACAATTTTCAGTTGGACAATTTCTATAGCCACTCTTTTACGACACACTACTGTATTACATTCACATGAGGAAACTATAAAATATATGTGCCAATACATGGAGCTATATTTTACCAACTTTTCAGTGGCGTTGCCATTGATTACTTGGTAAAAGTGTCTGTTGCTTTGAAGGCGGCGCAAAATCTAGTGTGCGGTTAGGCGGCGACCTATTCTCATATTGGCCCAGGCCAAAACTGCTTCAATAGAGGATCGCCGAAGCTACTCGTCCACTAGTCGTCTCAGGGGTACCCTATTTAGGGTAAATCTATTCTTCATCGTAAAGGTGCATCCTTTATTCAGTTCTCATAGCAACTATTATGAATCAATGGGGATACCGATATATAACGCAAAGAAGACCTTGTGGAAGATATTCTATTCATCATAGATATACTTCTTAAGACCGGCGCACCGGTCATACTATTTTAAACCACGTGGTATCTTTACGTGACGAAACTTGGTAAAGGGTTCGTGTTTTCGGGTTTTCCACTCAAATTATATGCAGAACTTTTAGTTGAACTTGTAATTAATAAACAAAATATATGATCAGAAATGATCTTAAAATTTTTATAATATAAACAAATTTTGTTCTATACCCTTCCATCTAAACAATATGTAGTATTTTGTTTTTAGATAAATTTGCGCCTCACAGATGTGTTGTAAAATCGCGACTTACAAAGTTGCTTATACCGTCCCCGGTACGGGTACGGGTATGCACCATTACACATGGATATACGCACTAAGGATATTCTTTATCGTAAAGGTTTTTGCTGGGTCCACCCGTCATATACTTATCCATTCGGTCCTTGAATTTACCATTACATGTCTATGTACGCTACACAATGTTTTTGGTGAAGGGGTTCATACCGGTACCATTTCAAAGGCTTAACGGTACATGTGGGGATATTTGGCACATACCAGGACCGCCCTACCATTTAATTTAGATGGAATGGTTAATATTGGTACTGGTCTCAAACTTTTGCTTATGTCCGAGGAGTATTGTGAGAATCGATCGTGTTGTAGGTTCACAGGTATTAGAGCCACCATCCACCAAAGCGGAGATGAGCGGAGCTGAGGAAAAGCAAGCGCTGAATTCATGTCTAGCGAAGCTAACAGAGCGATTCTATTGGCTGTTTTCTCCTAGCTTTGCTGATCTCCGCTTTAGTGGATGATGGCCCTTCGAAGAAAACCTCGTAGCAAATATTCTATCTGTCATAAATACACTTCTTGGGACCAGTACACTGGTGATCGGTAGTATTTTCGACCATGTGGTATCGAAAAAAACTTGGTAAAACATTCGTGTTTTCGCGTTTCAACTCAAATTATATGCAAAACTTTTAAAGTAAACGCATTTTCTTCTGTAACCCTCCATCTATACAAAATTTATTATCCTATTTTGAGATTACTTTGCGCCTCGCGGATGTCTTGTAAAATCGCAACCTATTGTCGCCTGTACGGTCCCCATTTTGACCATTCTAGCACGGGTACTGGTATGCACCATTACACGTCGATATAACCGCTAAGAATATACATTATCGTAAAGGTTTTTCTTGGGTCCACAAGTCATATACTTATTCATTCGGTCCCTGAATTCACCATTACATGTCGATGTACGTTACGCAGTGTTTTCGATGAAGGGGTTCATACCGGTACCGTTTCAAAGGCTTAACGGTACATATGAGGATATTTGGCACATACCAGGACCGTCGCACTATTCTATTTAGATAACATAAAATACTCGAACTTGTAATTAATAATAAAAAAATATCATAAAGAATGATCAACAGCAGCTGATACACCGTCAGTATGCGGCTTTGGTGATTCTAATTCTGGCATGCGGCAGTACCCATCGAAGTGGGTATGCCGCACTGCCATTCTGGCAGTACCCATCGAAGCTGTATACTTTTACAAATGTGCATATTAGAACCAAAATGAAAGCGATTTTATTTCTGACAACGGTTAACATTGTGACAGCACTTGATCATCGGTTGAAATAATCCCATTTTCTTTAAATTTAAAAGTCGCAGTGAAACTTGTTAGTCAACCTTATACTATATAATATAAAACTTATACTATATAAGGCGATAAAATAGAAAGCATAATGATACATGCTACAATGGCACCAGACTAAAAAAATGCAAATAAACAAAGTAGATAGACATGAAACATTTTTTTAGCGATGACGAATTTTGTCACTTTAGTTTTTACCTGCAAGAGATTCAACTATTCAATAGGTTATTGTTAGGATTTACCTGTGATACCCTGATAATCGCAGAAGCAAAACTGGAATGTTTGTTGCTTCCGGTTACTTATCTTTGCATCGTACGAATGTATGGAAAAATTTGTGCGACTTTTTTTATTACATTTTTTTCAAAATAAAGCCCAATTATCATCAGTGCCCAAAGAGCTTTTAAATTTTAACTGGGTTCTTCACATAAAAAACGATCAAATAACTTTTATAGCTCGAACGCGTGATATTGAATTTTTTATAATATAAACAAATTCTCTTCTGTACCTCTCCATCTATACAAAATTCAGTATCTTATCTTTATATTAGCTTGCGTCTCGCGAATGTGCTGTAAAATCGCAACCTACAATGTTGCTTATACGGTCCCTGTTTTAGCCATTCTGGCAACGGTACTGGTATGCACCATTACATGTGAATATACGCACTAAGAATATTTATCGTAAAGGTTTTTGCTGGCTCCACAAATCATATACGTATCCATTCGGTCCTTGAATGCACCATTACATGTTGATGTACGCTATACAGAGTTTTTTCGTGAAGTCGTACATCACAGGACTGTCTTTGTTCTAAAGGCCCGGTCGTCAAATTTTTGCCATCCTTTTATGCTTATAGCTACCATAGAACGTGCGATTATCAGTTCGATTTCCACATTCACGGCAGAATATAACAAAAACGGTCCTGATAGACACCCTTCTTTATTCATGTACGCAAACGTACATGTCAGATTCATGATTTGTATTAGAACTCCAGGGTTGACAGATTTTTGTAAAACTCTCTACTTAAATAGTTATCTATCTCTCGGTGTTCAAGTCTTGGTGTATGCTAAGCCTCAGTTGGATAGGATGCCGGTCCTGTAAAGAGTAAAATCGTGCTGTCGCATTGTCCGCGTTAATACAGTTCAACGATAAGTCTTTTTACATGTGTAAAAAAAAATATCTGAGGAAAAACAGCAATAAATCTATTGTTTGGTACAAAGAGCCGCGGCTTGAGTGCACGGTTTTGGCCGCTAATGGTAAGTACGGAGATTAATTTCAACGTTCAAGATAACTAGTTGCACATAGTATGTACAATTTTTCCATGAAATGGTCAAAAGAAACTACATTAAATTGTATTTAATGTGAAAACTTTCAGCGGAAAAGCAAGCACTGTTAGAATCGAAGGAAAAATTGGAATTCGAATACAAAAGAAACGGTGGAAAAAACGGCTCCCTGAAGACTTAATCGATCACGCGTCAAGTAATAATGAAGTTTCGTACACTGACAGCAAAATTCTTTTGCTATTAACTAGATGTGTCTATTGAATTTTTTTATTTGCATTAACTGGGTTTTTCGTGAAATCAAATTTTTCCTATTACATTTCATTATTAAAATTATTTATTTTAAATATATTTATTTATTCAAATCAATATCTATTCAATATCATCTGATAACTAAATATTTTATTTATTCCTCATAATTCCGTGATTTTGTTACATCTGATGGTATAAGACAAACAAGAATGACGGAAAAATGGTACACGGTTAGATAAAAAAATCTCATGGTTTTGTTTCCATTAGAAGACTGTTGTAACATTCTGCAGTTGAGAAAAAGGGTTAGTCTTTCTATACATAAATAGTCGCGCCTATTAATAAATGGCAGGACGAAACCTTTCTTTTTTCCAAATAACAGCCTTGTTACACCGCCAAAAAAAAAATATTAAATTTAAATAGGATCTATTTGAAACAAATAGAGTTTTTCCATGTCTCACAGCCTACTTCGACCCTATTTGTTTGAATTTTTTTTAAATTTGTTCAAGCTATTCTTTCTAAATATCAAATATATTCAAATTAAATAAATGAAGATGAGATTCAAATTAACCAAATAAAGATAAAACACGATATATCGCATGAATATGAGAAAGGAATATAAGTTCATGACATAAAAGTGCGGTAAAAAAAGTTTAATTTTTTTTCACTAACAAGGCTGTTAATTAGGCAAAAAAAAGGTATCCTTGTGCTTTTTATCAACAGGCGCGTCTATTTATATATGGAAAGACGAACCCTTTTCCGAATAATCACTTTCCCATATAGTTAATTACAGTTTTCTCACCGAATGGGCAGAGTTTAGTACGGCCGAATAGTATCATCTTAAAGGAAATCGATGTATTTAGTGGCATTTCTTTTAGATCCACCGTGTGGAACGTGCGAGAATACACGATGGGCGCAGGAAGAAACAAACGATAGTCTTACGAGAGTTCGACGAATATATTGAAGAAGGAAAATTGCCTTCATTTAAAGAAATTCAAGACGCCAAGCAAACAAATTCTGTACTTTTGAGTAGGAACATTCCCGCAATAAAAACTTGGGTAAATAAACAAATAAAAAAAAAGTATAAGCAGATGAGTCTTCTTCTTATGATATTCTATTGATATCTATGTTTTCTTATTAATTGTACGCGCATGAGCAATGAAAAGGGGAAAAACCGCAAGCTCCTCTACAAAGTGTATGTTTTTAATTCAGTATGTCGTACTTAAGATAATTACTGCCAAATATATCAAAAATAATAATAATTCCATCGACCCGACCCAACGTTTTATGTATTGTTACATAACAGGTCCGGGTAAATTACCGCATATCTTACCCGGACCCATTAAGTTCCAGTACATCAACTTCCGAGGTCCCGGTTTCAACCGTTATATCAACAGATTCTAAATTTGATTATTTCAGGGTCTATTGAGTATACATATCAATATTAATACATTTGTACATGTTTAATTACTATTGTAGATCTTTGTATATTCATTATACCATATGTACAATCGGTCCTCATATGTACCCCTTCATAAACATATATATATATATATATATATATGAATATATATATATATATATATATATATATATATATAGAAGAGTTACGTGCACTGCTGCGGCACGATAATATTCGTCCGCAGATCCTTGGCAATTGTGAGCTTCGAAAATTCTCTTTCTCTCTCTTGCATATATATATATATATATATATATATATACAAGGTGTCCCAGGACGGAATGTCATCCCTGAAATGGGGGGATGGGGGTGAAATTCTGGGTCGATTGATATAAGCATGGATGTACGGAGCACGGTAGGAGCACCGCTCCGCCAGGCACCACTACACGCGCGTATCGCTCACCGATGTAAGCCCGCTCATCGGGCGCGCCTGATTGGCCCGTCTTTAAAAATTAATAATAATTCAGGGGTTGATCTGGGAACCATACATGCTTATATCAATCGACTCAGAATTTCGCCCCCAACCCCCATTTCAGGGATGACATTCCGTCCTGGGACACCCTGTATATGGGGGAGAGAGACTATACCCACGTTTGGAGGAAAGAAAACTAACTAGTTTCGGTTTACTTGAATTACCACATATATATATGTGTATATATACATAGAAAAAGGTGATTTTGAAGCCATTCGATCTCGAGGGTCGTCCTCATAGTAACATATTATCCTTCATAATCAACATTATATAAACCTCAATTCCCTGAAAATCACGGTTGGATAAATGTAAGGATATTTATGTAAAGGTCGTTTCAAGGACCGCGCAGTCCCCAAAATAAGCGATCAGTTCATAGCCAATATTACATAGATATAAAGGGTTGAAAATGAGCTTTCTTCATATAACGGGAGCTCACTTTCTTTCTTTATATGTATATATTCATTTTTCTTTGTATGCATATATATATATATTGTTTTTTTTATATACGATGCTGCAAAGCGTTATGGAAACGATCTCCACTCTTAATATGTTTATAGGGTGCATTGCAAGAGATATTGCAAATAGCTGTTTCTTATGAAGCTCGAGTTTTTGCCATTTTACAAAATCTCGTGAAGGAAACCCGAGGAGAGCAGGAAAGAGGATGAGAATGATAGAGCTTAAAATAGAATGGCAGCACGACGGAGATGCGCAGCGTACTTTTTCATTTATGAAATCCGAGTTAACGGGTACGATAACGATCCCTAAGGGTCAGGATAAGATGCGTCGAGGATTTCCGCTTCGTCCTTCTGCATTGCA
Organism: Ophion ventricosus; assembly: GCA_963932345.1. Classification (NCBI taxonomy): domain Eukaryota; kingdom Metazoa; phylum Arthropoda; class Insecta; order Hymenoptera; family Ichneumonidae; genus Ophion; species Ophion ventricosus. The sequence goes on from OZ010717.1 coordinate 26,492,826, forward strand.
ATGCTTATTTTACTTATACCGTTCAACGCTTAGTCGTAGCAGCATTCGTGACACGCGACACGAGGCAACAATTTTTTGATCTCCATACAAAACGGAGACTTACAAATAAATGTCATGGTATTGAAGTGGGAATTGTCGTCAAGCAACGAAAATTCATTTTTTGTTTGTTTATCTTTATTGTTATTGAATATTATTGATGTCTGAATTTACGATTCAGATTACTGGATTTATAATTCAATTTTCTCCATTGTCGAATGTCTAAATGTCTAAATTCAATTTTCTCAATTTATTTTTCAATTTTTTTAAATTTATCATTCAATTTGCTCGATTTATTCTATAAATTCCTAAATGTATGATTCAATCTTCTCAATTTACTATTCGTATTTATAAATTTACGATTCAGTTCTCTCGGTTTATTATTCAAATTTCTTAACTCATTATTCACTTTTCTCAATTCATTATTCGATTTTCTTAATTTATTATTCAAATTTCTCAAATAAAATTGAAAAATTAAAAAATTAAATATGTCATAAAAATTTTCTCACGTTATTATACGAATTCCTAAATTTATTTTTGCATTTCCTCAATTTCTATAATTTCAAAGCTTAACGTGAAAAATCTCCCTTATCTTAAAATAATCAATTTATGATTTATAATCACGATAATTTCGCGAAAAAAGACTCTTGCAGTGATGACGCTCTACCGCGGATATTAATACGCGCAATATCATGTTTTTTTCTTAATTAAAAGTAAATCTGTACGTTCCCTTTCACTGTTAGCAACGAGAGAAAAAAAAGATACCTCATTTTTTGTATAATAAAATTTCTTTCTCCTTTCTCATTATCGGCGAACATTCCCTAATGAGCCTCGCATTTCCAATCCTATCAGGGAACATTGCAAAAACGATTTGTTCGTGTTTAATTAGCGCTTTTACGCACCCAAGTATACGCATTGCGCCATGAACCAAAGTCCTAAAGGGCGAGGCTCTTTATGCCGTTGACTGCGTTTTCCGGTTCTTCGTCACATCCAGCTCGGCTCATGCATACGAAAGACGACAGTTCATCGTCCGTCCGCATGATGACGTTCGTGTGCAACGAAAAAAACGAGAGAGAGCACGCGAATTAGTGGGAGCGGCGACTATCGGTCAATTTCGATTTCCCGAAGCAGCGGTTTTTTTTTGCCCCCTCCGGACGACGATGGCTGACCTAACACGGACGTAATCCCTTAAAGCCTGAGGAGGAGGAGACGGAGGGGGGCGATTGAATCGCGAATAGAGCGATGATCCAGCGCTTCGATGCATTCTAGGCCCTCGACTCCTACGAGACAAAGGGCCCTTAATCCACCCAGCTGTATGAGCATTATAACGGATTGGTCGAGCCCTTTTGTTTGCTATATGATGATCGTTATATGTATCTTCGTATATACGTACGTGATAGGCGGTGAATCGTGCCGATGAAACGATCCATTTCCATCCGAAGCAAGGGCCGTGCTTTCCGATAATCGAAGTCTTGTTTCGACGGTTCTACGATGTGCTAATACCATCCAATCCCACCTTCCTCTTCTCTCTCTCTCTCTCTCTTTCTCTCTCCCTGCCTCTCTGTTCCTGTCCCTATCTTAGGCATACAGACGACCAATCTACGCGTTAATCCGTGCAGTTCGTCCTATGGATATTGGCAAACGAATATATCGATTATAATCGAGACAACGCCTCCCCCATACCGGTGGCAAACACAGTGAGTAAAATCTTGTCTTCGCCGCCCCCGCAGCACCCCATTCACATTTCCACGGGCGTAACTCGAAAACCGGGGCTATATCGTGGTCCTAATTAGTCGCAATCCATAAACCACGTATGCCACTCGAGGATGTCAGATTGAAAGATTATGGAAGATCGGGGAGATGGGGGCCTGATTGTGATTATGAGATATTGAAGACTACTTTATCGTTAATGTCTAATTTATTGTTATGTTATAAGTGCATATGAACACAGACATATGGATATATGAGCATATATAGCAATACCAATTGTTTTGGAACAGCGTGTTACTTTGGGTCTCTCTGTTTCTCTCTCTCTCCCCCTCTCTCTCTCTCTCTCTGTTTTCTTTATTCCTTCTATCCTTTCTATTCTTATTTGTATTTTTATTCTCACTTTGATATGCGTTAGATTCTTACTTTAATATTTTGTTTTTGTTTATATTAGATAGATTGGCATTTTTTTTCATTAATTATATCTTTGTATTGAGTTTCGTTGATTATTTGTATCTACAATTTTCTTTCTTTTCATTTCCGCATTTCATCTGCGTATTTCTTTTGATTTCCGGTTTCAATGTTAAATTACTTTTATTTATGTAGAGTCATCTCTCTTTGTTTTTGTATTGTGTTTTTATTGCTTTGTATTGTACGAGGAATGAGGATTGTATGCCAAACGACGTTTTGGTTTTAGATCACTGATAAACATAATCTAGTCTAATCCCTCTGTTATTATATTTTATTTTCTATCTTATCGCATCTTATATTGTTTATCTTTGTTTTTCTATCGATTCTTTATTTGTTATATTTCTATCTTTTTTTAATATGTAATACTTATTCCTTCAATTTATGTTCATTTTTGTTTTATATCAAATTTTCATTTCTTTAAATGTCTGTTAAAACTTTTTTTATATTTCAGCTGTAATTTTGTATTTGCCTGAACGTCTTATGAGGGCACAATAAGTATAATCAATCAATTATCCATCTCTCATTTAATTTAATTTCTCTTTCATTCTCTCCGCTCTCTCTCTCTCTCTCTCTCTCTCTCTCTCTCTCTCTCTCTCTCTCTCTCTCTCTCTCTCTCTCTCTCTCTCTCTCTCTCTCTTCTTTTTCTGCGATATTAATTTCATTTTTATTTTGTTCAAATAAAGTTACTTTTCTTTTATGTCTTATCGAGCCTCTTTTTTATTTCCTCATATTTTTTTCTTTTTCATTGTACGAAGCATGATAATGGAGTGTAAAATAACGACTTTGTCTTGGAGCACAAATAAACAATCCAATCTCTTTCTCTCTCTCTAGAGAGAGAGAGAGAGAGAGAGAGAGAAAGAGAGAGAGAGATAGAGAGAGAAAGAGATTGGAGCCTATAATACCCGCGGTATTATAGGCTCAACTGTGTTCGTGAAAGGCGAAATAAATCCGTACAATTGTTCGCACATCCAGAAATGGCCAATTTATTTATTAGGACCATCATTTTTTTGTTTAATTTTATTTTGTGTTAGTCTCTTTGTCTCTCTGTCTCTCCGTCTCTCTCTCACTCTCTCTCTCTCTCTCTCTCTCTCTCTCTCTCTCTCTCTCTCTCTCTCTCTCTCTCTCTCTCTCTCTCTCTCTAGAGAGAGAGTAAGAGAGACGGAGAGACAGAGAGACAAAGAGACTAACAAAAAATAGAATTAAATAAAAAAATGATGGTCCTAATAAATAAATTGGCCATTTCTGGATGTGCCAACAATTGTACGGATTTATTTCGCCTTGACGAACACAGTTGAGCCTATAATACCGCGGGGAGTAGCAGCGGAGTAGCCGGGGCCCTCAAGGGGATGAAGAGGCAATTCAAGAGCCCAGACAACGAGAGAGAGAGAGAGAGAGAGAGAGAGAGAGAGAGAGAAAGAGAGACCGCTCAACACTCACGCAGACCAACGACGAGCGCAATGAAAACCAATAAGGATTTTTCCTAGAGAGTAGAGAAGCTCGGATAAGCGAGAGAGAGGGAGAGCGAGAGGGAGAGGGCCAGAGACAGAGACATTTTCCATTCGCTTTGAGTCGATTTCCTCCGACTCGTCCTTTCCTATTCACCATAGCAGAAGTACTTAGCACGGTTTACCCTCGTCGCAAT
>OZ010717.1:26496881-26679033 GCA_963932345.1 Ophion ventricosus
TCTCTCTCTCTCTCTCTCTCTCTCTCTCTCTCTCTCTGTCTCTCTCTTCCTCTTCCTCTTTCGCTTTTTTCATCTGTCCCTCACTCTCTCAGTTTCTCTCTCAGTCAGCAACTCTCGCTGTGAATCTCTCTTCCTCCGTCTCTCTCTCACACACACACACACACTCTCTCTCTCTCTCTCTTCCACTCTCTCAGTTTCCCTCTCTGTCGGTATCTTCCTTTGCCAGCCTCTCTCTATATATTCCTCCCTTTCTGTCTCTCTTTCTTGCTTTCCATGACTTATTTTATATCACACCTTATCCCTTTCTCTCGTCCCTCTCTCGCTGTTCCATTCCCCGTTCCAGAGTCCCTGCAGCCTCGCTCTGTCGTATATACTGACTCTCCTCATCTCTTGCAATCCTTTTTTTCCCTTTGGGAATTCCTCCTTCTAAACTCTCTATATACACCTACGCTCCGCAGGGCTTTCCGTCTCTTTTTTTCCTCCTCGTCGCACTCTCGCACTCCTCCTCTCCTCAGATCTCCTACTGTACAGTCGCACTATTCTTCACAACGTGCTTGATTACGGTTATCTCAGCATTTCGCTGTACAGTAGCAGCGACGCGCCGAAAGAGAAAGCATGTGTTCTTCCTCTCTCTCTCTCGCATATGTTACTTATCTCCGTAAATCTGCGAGTCTGGACCAAAAGAATGACGAAATGAGTACACCCGCAATTATCCAAGTCTCCGACTATCACCTTCACACAAATGTAACCATTTTTCTGCAAGTGCCATTCCAGGAATCGTTCCTAAAATCAACAATTTGTTTAAAAACATCTCAAGGATCGTCCCGAAAACAGCCAGACGTCATATATATGTATATATATATATGCATGTGCGAAAAGCAGGCTGATGTCATTCCTCTCTACCACAGAGCGTTAGACGCCAACGTCCAAGACTTCCAGCTGTCGGAACGACCACGTATACATCTCTTCAAGCGAGACTCCACGTGGGTCACGCGTCATAGCGAGCTTTCTCGTTACATATGGAAACCAGATCTATACATATACAGTGTTTGTATTCACGTGTGCGGGTACACGTGTATATGTGGGTAATACTTTCGACCAAAGTTATATAGAACGAGAGACGAAGATCCAGTCCGAAAGTCGCGTGACGCTTCAGGATTGGACGTCGCCTCGATCCACGGGACTTTGAACTCTTTGGATGTATCACTTGCGTGCGTTCTCCTGGGCACGTTCATGTATATACATATAGACGGAAAGTTTCGTCGGTAAAAATCATCGCGTTACGCAATAACCAACTCGCTGAAGACGCAGCTCATCATCCCACATCATATCGCAACATGATATCCGTCGTAAGATCGGTCGACAAGTTACCATCGGATTAATGTTGCCACGATTATCGCCACGTCCCATTCCATAGTTCACGTTTATTCTTTTGATCGGCGATATCGCTGATCGTAAGTCTAATCGCACGTATCTGGTAATTTCATACGTGTGTGACAGTGCGAATTTGATCGGGAATCGGGACGATCCATTTTGCGGAGCTGGGCCGTTTCGAGCTTGCGAGCACTCTCGGTTTAATTTTGTCGAAAAGTATCACGCGGATGTACAGTGAAACTGGTCGCGTCGACGAGGGGAGAGCCTTGCGGTGATGTCTGCGGCTTAAATTTGAATATTTGGCTTAGGTATTAGGTGGGTGATGAGACAGGTGACATCAGAGTCTATACGCGTGGAATGAAGAATTCATTTTTTGCGATGTTCGTTCCATCGCATCGCGTTGAAACTAACGAACGAATTTCGATTGGCTCTCGCGCTCAGCTCAGAAAAGAAGCTGAAGGTACCCGTGCAGAAATTTTTTAGGGATACCTAAGTTCCGATCAGATCCTGATCGGGATATGATACGGATTCCCTAGAAGGGACATCCTCATCGGAATCCAGATGGCGCCCACTACGTAGCACGAGCAATTTGAAAATACGTATCATATACATTTTTCTTAGAAAAATTCAATACATATTTCCTGAGTTCAAACGATCTCCATTTCATTTAAATATAATTACTTAGAATAAATAACATATATCACTTTTCTCCAGGAAATATAAGTCTTTCAAGGTCTATATATTGTTTTTTTGGAAATTTTTTATTAAATGTAAAGAATTTTGTTCGAAATTCTGTTATTAAAACATATAAGTTTTGACGGTTATACTGTAGCACCTATTTTTACCTAAACTTTTTCAGATCCTTGTATAAAATGATTTCGGAAAACGTTGAGCGTCGCCAGCTGATACGTATCGATATCGCCTGGTGATTTGTGCATTTATCCCTGGGTTCCGATTCGATGTCAAACTAGATCTTGTTCTAGAATTTCGGCATTCTAGCCTGGATCCTATGCAAAGTTTCTATTTGGATTCTGGCTGGAATCCAAATTGCGAGCGTTGCATTTCGCTTCCGGATCCGATTCGATGTCCGACTGGATCCTGATTGAGAAACCAGGATCCTAGTCCGAATCGGACTGTATCCATGACAATATTTCTGCACGGTTACTGAGAATGAAAGAGAAAGGGTTTGAGACTTTTTTTGTTGATAGAATGCTTGTGACAGTTTGGCTTACTGCCAATGGAGAAATGATAAATGGCATTGCGTAATTTCGTCTCTGCGTTGGAGGCCTGCAATGATGGAAAGCCATTGCCCATGAAAAAATTTGTAGGGATCCAATTGGATTCCCATACTTGTCTCTACTTCCTGATAGGAATCTAATGGGTTATCGCATTGGATCCCTATACTAAAACATTACGCTCGCACGTTGAATTCTGATCAAGCTTTCCCAGTGGAATCCCATTTTCAGCGGAGCTTATAGGGTTGGAATCCGATACTCTGATGGCATTTGTCAATTTTTCGGAACTTTTTCCATCCTCACCGTAGTTGGCGGGAAAACGACTGAACTTTTCGCTCAACTCTTGATACGAGCAAATCAGTGCTTCCGGAAGTTTTCTGCACTCATCCGGATCCGTCAAGAAGAACTTCCGGAAATGCGATATTTCTTTTCGAACGACATATCCAAACATTTTGTCCAACGCGAGTGGCGAATATTTTACCAAGAGAAATTCCGTGAACTCGTCGCCGTTAGGATACGGTACCGCATAGTAGGCCTGTCGTTTCAAAGACGGACGCGGAATCGTGCCAAAGCCGCGATGGCGGCTTTGAGGTACCTTCATGTTTGTCCTCGAAACTTGTGGAAGTCGTGTATGGAGTACGTGCGTGTCGAGTGCCCTCGGCGCAAATGCGAATGAGCCCGCAGGGAAGAGTCCTCTTCTGAAACTGTACTCTCTCCCATAAATCCAAACACGCACATCTATATACGTTGTCAGATGTTGCAACATTCACATGAAGGCATAAGATTTTCCCTTGCGGCACGGTACACTATATAGGCCTTTTTGAGACGCGGATCGCGATGAAGGCACGCACGAACGCAATCTCGGGTAGCTCGAGCTCGTTAACTCTATGACGCAAACTCTCTCTCTCTCTCTGTCTTTCTCCTATAGCTTCCTACTGTTGGTGCATGTAACCGCGATAAATATACCGCGTTTGCACACGCACATCTACGGGGTGGCCATTTTTCACAAACTGCCGAAATATCTCAAGGATGACTCCAATCAAAATATTTATCGAAAGAATTCCGCAGGGTTTCCTACGTTTCCGTGATACTCGAACGAGCATCGTATCGTCTTTACTTTTTCCGAAGCAAGCCTATATTTTTATGGTGGCCCACCATTGTAGTCGAATTGAAAGTAAAGGCAACGAAAAGAAAGAATAATAATTACCTCGAAGTTGGAAAATTTCCAGGGTGGTGATACTTCAGAGTTCTGATGACTGCTGCACATTCTACGTCCTAATACGCAGTGTACCATCTGGAGGCTGCACTTCTGAATACTCGATGCACATATATAATTTTAAATCGTCTGTTTTTTTTTATTAGACTTAGATTATCATTTTTTAGCATTGGAAATGCTTTTAAAGATGTATATAGGGGGTCTGATTTGGCGAGATGTCACACGAAACTAACGCTCTCCACTGCCGCTATGTTGTAGTAGGGTTGGGGGAGCTCCAGCATGCTAAATGCCTGTGATTTGTTGAAAAATGCTGCACTTCATGTAGAGCAGGCTCATTTGTGGTTACAAGTTGTAAGTTTCAATTTTGGTGTGTACATTACAATGTTGATGGATTTGGGTTTATTGGGGTTTGTTGGGGTTTGTTTGAGTTTGTTGGGGTTTGTTGAGGTTTGTTAGGTTTTCTTGCGGTTTGTTGGGGTTGGTTTGAGTTTGTTGGGGTATGTTGAGGTTTGTTAGGTTTTCTTGCGGTTTGTTGGGGTTTGTTTGGGTTTGTCGGGGTTTGTTGAGGTTTGTTTGGGTTTGTTGAGGTTTGTTGGGGTTTGTTGCGGTTTGTTTGGTTTTGTTTGGGCTTGTTTGAGTTTGGTTTGGTTTGGTTTGGTTTGGTTTGGATGGATGGATGGATGGATGGATGGATAGTGAGAATGTGAGAATGTGAGTGAGAAAGTGCGAGAGTGAGAAGAGACTGAGAGAGTTAGAGAGTGAGTGAGAGAGAGAGAGAGAGAGAGAGAGAGAGAGAGAGAGAGAGAGAGAGAGAGAGAGAGAGAGAGAGAGAGAAACCCAGAGAGAGAGAGAGAGAGAGAGAGAGAGAGAGAGAGAGCAACTCATATTATTTGCATGTACTTTTTTATTCGAAGATTTTTTATTCGCTAATATTCGAAGATTTATTTAAGCTAATTTGAATTCTGCTGTATTTAAAAAATTGTAAAATTCAAGTAAAGTAATGAATAAAATACTAATAAAATAATAAATGAATTGCTAACGAAACAATAAATAAAAAAAACTAACGAAATAATAAATAAAATGCTAATAAAATGACAAACAAAATACTACCGAAATAATCATGAAAATGCTAATAAAATAATACAATAAAAAACTAATAAAATAAAAACATAATAAAAGCTAATAAAGAATAGAGGATTAAAATTTTCCATAACAAATCTTCGACCCTAGCGCTTTTCTTAGATTTTCGCTACCCTCGTTTTTTGTCCTCTTTTCGTTACCAATATATTATTCCTGTTATTTCCCGTACGAATGAAACTGATAAAATAAATCATGAAAGCTAATGAAAAATACAGGATTACAATTTTTAAAAATAAATCTCCCACTTTCAGGACTCTTCATTTTTTTCCTGTGTCGTTTTTTTTACTCTTCCTGTTTTTACTCTTCCTCTTTCGCGATACCACGTATTTTTTCCCCCCCCCCAGACATGCTGCAAGTAGCATTCGCGAGCGTTATCCAATCACTTGTTTGCAGTGTCGCGGTGGTGACGTTGATTCGATATTAACCTTTTTTTTCAAGGTTCACATCGCTTTTATGTGTTTCGGGTCGCGAGCGAAGGAGAGTCTTTGCCAGCATGGGGAAAATGTTTAACGCTATCGCTTATGAGGGGATACAGATTGTATTTGAAGTTTGTCGAGCCGCGAACCATACCGGCTCTTTGCTTTTCCCTCAAATCTTCCGCCCCCTCCCACCACCCAGCTAAACTTGTGAACCACAGGCAGCGGAAGATAGGGTTGACTATGAGACGAGTAAGTTCTGCGAAGAGGGTTGCTTCGCATCGACGAGGGGCTGTTTGTTCTCTCCCCCTCTCTCTCTCGCTCTCTCTCCCTCCCCCCTCTGCCTCTCACTCTCTCTCTCTCTCTCTCTCTCTCTCTCTCTCTCTCTCTCTTTCTCTCTCTCTCTCTGGAGTCCTTTCTGCTTCAAGATTTCTCCCTCAAGAGTGCGCCTCGGCATGCAACATATTCATACATACGTCTGTATGTGTATGTGTATGTGTACCTTCAGCACTTGCGCCCTTGTGGCAAAGTGTGTTCAGCCGGATGCCTCGAAACTTCCAATCGCCCGATCCAAACACGTATATCCTCCATTCTGGAGTATCCCGCGAGCTTATTCGGACCGGCAACAGGTCAAAAACCGTTCCCCTTCCCTCCGCTATCATAATATCCTCTCCAACCCTTCAGCTTTCAGGATTATTCAGCATCGCTAACACGATTCGCTTTGAATGATTTTCGAAATGTCAAATGCCTTGGTGAACCAGATGTCAATTTGAGTAAAAATGGATGGGCTATGACGAAAGCAAAAAAAAAAATTCTCTGGTATATCATACAGCGGTCTTTCGCTAGACCTTTTACTTTGTATAAGGAGCTGAATCCTTTGAGGAGGGAAATACGTGCAGACGACGAAAAAATAAGTAATTTAGATCATTGTTTTGTTTTGTTTTGAAAGGAACAAAACGTTTTACATTTATGAAATTTTAGATACAATTCATCACATAATTGAACTTTTTAAATAAATATTTTCATCAAGAAACATTGCAAAATGTTTTGGCGGTATAGTTGTCCGTTTGTAAGAAATCCAACGACTTCAATATTGATGCGGAAAATATGAACCGAAAATTTTTAGTATTTCAACATCCAAATGATGAAATAATACGTAAGAAACATTTAAAAAGTTGAAAATTAAAAAAAATGGGAATCTTAAGAAAAAAAAGATTGAAATTTTACACACAATTTTCGTTCCTTTGCTTTATAAAAAAAAGTACTTGTAGAAAGTGATTTTCATAAACAGGTAGGTATAAGTTCAAGGTAATATTATTATTGAGTTGTGTATATAATTTTAGAACGATCGGTCAACTAGTTTTAACGTTATGTTACCCAAACAAACAAAACACGTAGCTTTGAGAAAAAAACGTGTTTAAAGTGTTACTGGATGGATATCAGAAAATCGCCAAAATTCTTCAAAATTTTAGGAATGATAGTTCTTGATAGAATAATAATACATGAATTATTTTAGATTTTTTTCATTAAATAATTTAGAAGTTATAAACATATGATTTAACAAGGTCGCTTATGAGAATACAGCTTCTGCAGACGTTAACGGTTGCAAAACGAATGGAACCAAATCGTCGTAAATTTTGAAAACATTATATCATCAAGATTTAGGACGAAGTGATTGATTATGCTAAGTTTCAAATAAATCGACTGAGTAATTGTCAAGAAATTAATTAAAGTAATGAGGAATATCGCCTTTTTTAATGATGAATTAATAGCAATCATTGTTAAACTCTATATATATTGAGTTTTTGGGTAATTATTGATAATAATAAGATGATCTGAACGCATTAATTGAATTTAAACATTGAGAATATTTTTTTTGGATAGTTGAAACATGTACAGTCACTGACAAAACCTCAGTCAAGCATACGCCAATATCGTCGAATTTGACTTCGATTATTATTAAGAGTGAAAAATTCACATTTCTAAGTGTTAATTTATTATAAAATTAGCTATTTGTAAGGCTAAACATGTACGACATGATCTAGACTTGTAAATCCATGATTCGCAGATTTTGGACTAATTTTTTGCCCGACGGTCCATCCAGTAATACCGTAAAGTTGTGTTACAAAAAAACTTAAAAAATGTAGTTTTGAGAAAAAACGTGTCTGATGTTTCGAACTACAAAAACTCAATGATTTTAGTGACTTATTGGCTGATCAGCGATTCCAGGGCTGTTTCTTCAGAAGTTGGATTTTACGTAAAAAGAAAAAACGATTTTTCGATGCCGATATATCTATGTCCTCCCTTAAGACGTAACGATTTTTAGTATCACCGCCCTCTCTCTCTCTTTCTCTTTTTCTTTTTCTCTCGCAAAGAGACAAGGGAAGAATAAACAACGCGAGTAGAAAACGAGCTGGTATATTGACTGAAGTAATTTTCCCTGTTTACGTCACAGTGCCTGCGCGTATTAAGGATTAAGGGCGCGTGTATATATTTGTGAGGAATCATGACGAAAAGCAAGTACACAGCAGGGAAAAGCAATTTGTGCGGGATGCGGCCATACATCAACGTGCCTTCTGCTAAAAGAGTAAACATATATATATATGAGGCATTCCACGCCATTTCACCTAGCCCGTGACCCCGACCATTTTTTATTTTCCTGATTTTTTTTTGTAAAATTGTACCCCATGACAGGAATATCCACACCAATTTGTACATTTTTATCTCTTCTTTTTTAGGAGTTAAAATTTTCCAAAAAAATGTCGATTTCGGAAGTTTTGGAAAGGTTTAAACGCTGATAACTCCTGAACTAATTGAGATACCGACAAATGTCAATATATATATATAATTTTCATTTTGAAGCATATTTTCATGAAAAAATATGAAGAAAATGATCAATTATGCTGGACCACGTATTTTTTGCTTCGAAAGTGGAAACTATTTTTTTCAAAATGATTGCCATTTTCTATTTTTTTTTAAATTCACCAAAATAAAGTGACCCATTCTATGATTTTTAAGACTAATCTCATCGTGGGCCCATTTTTCCTTCTATTTTTTTAAATGAATCATATTTTTTTAGAAGATTTTTATCATTTTAATCTCCAATAATGCTATATATCTCCATTTTAAGCTCCAATAATGCTAATAATGAAACGGTTTATTTTTTATTTGTGCTGAAATTAACGAAAAAGAGGACTTTTGTTCAAAATGAATTCTTTTGTTCACTAATAATAATATTGATCAATACAAGTACGAAATTTTTTAATCGGATGTAATAGTCATAACTATTTTAGTTTCTATCCTTTTCGTAAATAAAATGAACTAAATTAAGCATTATATGAGAATACGCGAATTTAAAAAAGAGTGAAATTCACGTATCCCCATATAATTCTTAATTTAATTCATTTTATTGACGAAAAGGACAGAAACTAGAATAGTTATGACTTATTATTAGTGAAAAAAAATAATTTTGCACAAAAATCTTCTTTTTCGTTGATTTCAGCACAAATAAAAGATAAATCGTTTCATTATTAGCATTATTGGATATTAAAATGGAGATATATAGCATTATTGGAGATTAAAATGATAAAAATGTTCTTAAAAAAATATGATTAATTCTCAAAAAAAAAATAGAAGGAAAAATGGGCCCACGATGAGATTAGTCTTAAAAATCATAGAATGGGTTACTCTATTTTAGAGAATTTTTTGAAAAAAACTAAAAAATGGCAAACATCTTTAAAAAAAAAATTGTTTCCACTTTCGAAGCAAAAAATACGTGGTCCAGTATAAATGATAATTTTTTTCGTTTTTTCTCATGAAAGTATGCTTCAAAAGGAAAAAAAAACTCTATATTGACATTTGTCAATATCTCAATTAGTTCAGGAGTTATCAGCATTTAAACGTTTCCAAAACTTCCGAAATGGACATTTTTTTGGATAATTATAACTCCTAAAAGAGAATAGATAAACCTCTACAAATTGGTGTGGATATTCCTTTCATGAGGTAGGATTTTATAAACAAAACAATCAGAAAAATAAAAAATGTTCGGGGTCACGGGCTAGGTAAAATGTCGTGGAATGCCTCATGTATGTACAAATTCATAAACTTCAAGAGTATCAAATTTCTGTCCCTTTTCCTGATTGCCGAAACAGCCTAGGAAGGATTGTCTCTTGATTCACAACAGTCCCCTCGTCATTCGGCAAACTGAAAGACACTCGCCAACTCGTGAATGAGAAGAGCAAGGGGCAAGGGGTGGGCGGGTGGTTGCACGGTCCGAAATTGCTCGGTGTTGTTTCGTAACTCATCATCTGAGGCTGCCATCATGATTCAACTTTTTAATTCGTATATATATATTCACAAGGACGATCAAGCAAAAAATATATGGCAAGAACAGCAAGCAAGATAGAGAAAACGAATGTGGAAGAGGATAGGAATTCACAGTAGCCTCGGTTAATCGTAATAATCATAACGACGAAGAAAGTGGCGATAACTGCGCCCTTAATTATTGGAAAACGCGATAGTGTTGGAAAGTGAGACGACGACGGTGAGGACGAGGACGATGAGGATGAGTATGTGGAATGGGAAATGAATGAAACCGCGTTAAGGGTGCAACACACAGTTGGTTCCGTCGTGAAATTTATGTTGCAATATCTCAACACCGTGCTCTCGACGTTTGATATATTCTGTATTCACCGGGAATATGGCACAACGGGGGGCATGGAACGTATACGAGGTATATGGATATTCGTATAACTTGATACTACACGTACATTTATATATATATATATATATATATGCTAAATGTACCTGTGACTTCGTATGCGCAGACCACTGTAAAACGTACTGATGCCGTTATTTTAAATAAGAAGACTCTGAGCTTTGTACCATCCTCAAAACAATGTCGAAAAAAAGCAAAGACAATAAAAAAACCAACAATTTGAAGTATTATTCTTTTAGCATTTCGGTTCACTACGACAAAGCTTGCCTGTAGATAATGTTAGCGGTAAAACCATCAGGGATGTGGGCGTAAAGATTGCTGGAGTTGCAACACGGGAGAGTGCCACATAGTGGCCGTGCGAAAAGCAGCTGACACTGAGTTCCACGCCCGCAACGCGCAGCTTCTGGCTCAGCACTTTGCGGGCGTGAATTTTTCAAAAGTTTAAATTCGCAGGTCGATACAGCTGAGTGCGATGAAATAAAAACTAAATGTATCTGTGCAGAAATTTCTTAGGGATAGCGAAGTTTCGATCGGATCCCGATCGGGATAGAATACGGATTCCCTAGAAGTGGTATCCTCATCGGAATCCAGATGGCGCCTACTAGGTAACACAAGGCGGAGATGTGATGGCAAGAATTTGAAATACGTATTAAATACAAATTTACCAGCAAATTAAATATATATTTTCTTAGTTCGAACGATCTCCATTTAAATTTAAATATAATTACTTAGAATAAAGAACGTATATCACTTTTCTCCAGGAAATATAAGTCATCCAAGGTCTATATGTTGTTTTTATCGAATTTTTTAATTAAATGTAAGGAATTTTGTTCGATATTTTGTTATTAAAATATACAAGTTTTGCCAGTTATACTGCAGCACCAATTTTTACCAAATCTTTTTCAGATCCTTGAATAAATGATTTCCGAAAAAGTCCAGCGTCTCCAGCAGATACGGATCGGCATCTCCTGGTGATTTTTACATTCATCGATTGGATATCGAACTAGATCTCATTCTAGAAGTTCGGCAAAGTTTCTATTTGGATTCTGACTAGAGTCCTTAACCGTTCCGGATAAGGATCCTGGCTGGAATCCTATTTGCGAGCGTTACATTTCGCTTCCGGATTCGATCCGATGTCCGACTGGATCTCGATTGAGAAACCAGGATCCTAGTCCGAATTGGACTGTATCCATGACAATATTTCTGCACGCGTTACTTCAAGTTGAAGCCTATATTTTTCTGGAAAATCCATCAAGATTGCGTCAGTAGTTTTCACGTGATTTGTGCACAAGCAAACAGACAAACAAGGGAGTCGGTTTCTCCCCTTAAAATCGTTTTTCTGCCGACAAAAAAATACGTGCGTAATAATTTTTAAGGCCTTAGGCCACTCTTGGAGCCAAAAAGAGCATATTTTGTGATTTTTTTTCAGCGAAACCATAAAATAAATCGGAATTACAAAATAGGAGTTTTATTATACACGTAATTGAATATACAAAATTATTTTTTCACAGCGATACATGTCAAAATGGCGACTGTGCAGCATTTTTCCGATGACGCCTTTATTTCTGGAAGGTCAACGGCCGGACCAACAGCTCCTATCATTTTTGAGTTATGATGAGACACTAAAGTTTTTTCGATTATATATAAGAATAGCTATAGAAGTACGTAGGATTTTTTTGATATATTGTTTTTTGTCAAAATGGCGCATTTCTAAAACAAAAAGTATAAAATGCTATGAGAAAACCGTCAGAAAATTGTTTATAAAAAAGGAATTATGCAATATAGTAAAAAAAATCCTACGTAGTGCATCAGAAAATGTAATTCTAAATATACAGTTAAAATTTCAAGTGATTCGGTTGAAATTTCTTTGAGTTATGAGTCCAGCCGACTTAAACAATGTAGTTTCGAGATAAACGCGTTTAAAGTTAGTAGAAAGTCACGACATGAATCAAGAGGAGTTGCGCTAGAATTCGAAAATCGAGTACTTACAGATTTTTCATACCCATAATTTTTTGGAATATAATTTTATAGGTACTAAGGTACATTTTTAACAAAAAAAATCGATTTTTGGAAAATCCTAGAGTTGCCTAGGGCCTTAATGCTTCATCACATATATGAGTTTCAACAAAATCGAAGATGAACACTTGAGTGATGTTCCTTGTTAGTTCATCTATACACCTTCTAAAGAGCATATCTTCCAAATTTCATGTTTCTATCGTCAGCAATTGAGGCTGTGCGATTGTCTATATGTCAGTGAGTCATTCAGTTATAGTCACGCATCTCTTTTGCATGTAGACATTAAAAGTACATTGTTTCATTTTTGATTTAAGGCCACTCTAGTTGCCAGAACCACTTACACCCATTGGCCATGCAGCAATGCTAGCGCTTTCTTTAAATAATAATAACTTGATTGCTCATCAATATTTTTCAACGAAAAAAAAACTGAAACTCAGAAAGACTGTGTATCAATTGTGCGTAAAATCCCGACCTCCCCATGCCAATGCTCTCTCCGAAAAAATATTGAAAATCGACCAGTTGTTGTTTTTTTTTGCACCAAGCTCATGCACATCCGTTAATACGATAAGACCCTAAAACTACGCATACCAGATAAGGATACCGGAATTTTCGGAGCCATGCTGAATGAATTCGTGGTTTTCCGAGCTCGTCCGTGCATGAGAAAAAAAAAACAGTCCCTCCATGTTCACTATTTTTTTTCCAACATTGGACCAAGTCCGGCGAGCGCGGGGGAAGGAAGTTGAAGGCTAAAAGACTCCAGGAAAAAAGGGAGTTGCAGGGCTAGGTGGTAATTAAGCCGGTGTCGCACCGGTGAATATTTTCTTTCGCCCACCCACTCACCCCTTCGCCCCCGCACCCTCGCCGCTCTATCATTCTCTCTCTCTCTCGCTCATCCGTTCCGTCCTTCTTTTTCTCTCCTCTCGTTCACGGACTTTGGAATTCCCGTCACGTTCCAATGTCTGTACGTACGTATACGGTCTGCCGAGCGATTTCCGAGCCGTTGCACGCCTCGTTCCTTATATCTACAGGGTGCGCATTGGCTTTTCTCACCGGCGCCTGCACGCGTACAATTCCGACCCAACTCTATATCGGTTGCGAGCAATCCTCCTCCCACAAGGAATCGCGGAATACAAATTTCGATATTTCGCTCTTTTTCTCACCAGCTCACATTTCCCTTGGTATAAACTCAGCCCCCCCCCCTCCCCCTCGCCGTCCATATCCCTTTTCATCCTCTCCGTCTTGCTCCCTACCATCCCTACGTTATTTTATGTTTTGTAGCTTTGTGGCTCTCTTGACTCGCACTTTTATTCTTTGATCGCGAGACCTTTTGCCAAATTTTTTTTCGATCTCTTTTTGCGTTTGGATTATTTTGGGTTACTGGGTGAGTGAGCTGAGTGGAATTTGCAAAATACGGAAGCATTTGTTGACGATAGTTGTGTGAGTGTTGATGGAGAGAGAGAGAGAGAGAGAGAGAGAGAGAGAGAGAGAGAGAGAGAGAGAGAGGTGTTTATTGCATACTCTGAAACCGAAGTTTCCTAAGAGTACCGTGCCAAAAGTATACGATGCAGAGTTGTTGAAGATACAGTGTAAGCAATAATCAATAAAATATAAGATTATATTAAATTAAATTAAGTTGAATTTAATAAAATTTGATCATATCAAATTAAAATTAGCAGGCAGAGTAATAGAAACGTCTACGCCATATTAGCCGAAAGATGTGCCTTCAGCCGGGCCCTGAAGGCTTTAAGAGTAGCAGATTGTCACAGATCAGGGGTCAGCAAGTTTCATAACGCAGATGCAGCAACAGCGAAGGACTTCCAGTAGGAAGAGAGAGAGCTAGAGAGAGACTGATTGTTTAATCGATCATCTTTATCATGCCTTAGTTCAATTCTCGGGCAAATGATCAAATTATAGATGAAAAAAAAAACAAGAAAAATTCAAATAGCAAGAAAAATAAAAATTCATGTATAAAACAATATAAATGTGAATAAATGTCAATAAGCGCGGATTTAAGATTAAGAAAAAAGGATTTGATTAAAAAAGAGAAAAATAAACGGAAAATATTGATATGAGGATTCGATAAAATGCAAAATCATACAATAAATAAACAGACATTGAAGAAACAAGGTTTAAATATAATACAAAATCATAAAAAAAAGATCAAAAGCAAGACAAAAAGAAAAGAGAGAGAGGGAGGGAGAGAGAGAGAGAGAGAGAGAGAGAGAGAGAGAGAGAGAGAGAGAGAGAGGATGCTTTTGGGAATCTCTCAAATTCTGCCTGACAACGAAAAAATTCATCTCTTTGCAATCCCATTCAACATCGACTGTAGATATATAAATCAGAAATGTGCTCACCATATATTTTCGGTTCTTTTTTTTTAAATTTTAATCAAAAGTTTCACACCCAATAACTCTCATCTTCGAGTTGGCCGCGTGGCCATCGAGAGTACGATAAACTCGGTTTTCGGGCACGAATATCGTAGTAATTCGTCAGTAAAAGCCGTTGAAAGTGAATCACAGCGAATACCAGAACCGCATACCTATATCTGCACTTGATCGAGAATTTCCTAGGAAGCTTTAATCTGCTTTCTCTCTCTCTCTCTCTCTCTCTCTCTCTCTCTCTCTCTCTCTCTCTCTCTCTCTCTCTCTCTCTCTCTTTCTCTCTGTCGCGTTTGGCAATGGTGATCGTGTCGCAGATATCCTTCGGACACGCGGATTCTATTTGTGCCAAAAGGCGACAAAGCCTCGATTTAAACCTTTTGACGTGTGCTTTCGACGGAGCTTATATATATATGTAGTTCGCTTTCGCTGTCCATCTCCCTACAGAATTCAGGCTGGTGTTCACTTGCTGGGTGTGCGGGATATTCAAGAGAAAGGGATAGCTTCGAAACTTGCTCGCAACTGCATGACGTATATGTCGGATACGCGAGCCCTCGACGATTCTCCTCAGAGGATCCTCATCCTTCTCTTTCTCTTGCCGTCTCTGCGAGTTGTCTGTTTTATCCTGCTCTATGTTTCTCTCTCTCTCTCTCTCTCTCTCTCTCTCTCTCTCGCGTTCTCTCTCTCTCTCTCTCTCTCTCTCTCTCTCTCTCTCTCTCTCTCTCTCTCTCTCCATCTCGGCACTCACTTTCGATTACCATGCATGTAGGTGTTCCATGAACATGATAAAACTTTTCGAAAACAGCTGGTGTGTGTAATACGCTCCAATATTCTGCTCCTATAATTGTTGAACTCGGCACTGTATGTGCTCAATGTTGCTCGGTATGTAGCGAAATTCTTCTTCGGCTATAGATGTATATATACCTACATGCAATAGTTACAGAATTGTTGAAGCACTTCCGGCGATTTTGGATAGCCAAAGCCCGCAGCCGTTTGAGGAGAAGCTGTAAAAGCTTTCAGCACAAATCGTAATGCGTTGGCATATATATATATTACTATGGAATTTCCGGAGATTTGCCTTTCAAAATATCAATCGTATCAACATCACAACAGAAACATTTTAATCTCCAATAATGCTATATATCTCCATTTTAATCTTGAATAGTGCTAATAGAGAAACGGTTTATTTTTCATTTGTGTTGAAATTAACGAAAAAAAAGGTTTTTGTGCAAAATGAAGTTTTGTTCACTAATAATATTGACCAATACAAGTAGGACAATTCTCAATCGGATCTCATAGTCATAATTATTCCAGTTTCAATCCTTTTCACAAATAAAATGAACTAAATAAAGAATTATATGGGAATACGTCAATTTAAAAAAGAATAAAATTATATATATATATAAAAGGAACAATTTCACTCTTTTTTAAATTCACGTATTCCCAATATAATTCTCAATTCAGGTCATTTTATTTACGTAAAGGATCAAAACTAGAATAGTTAAGACCATGAGATCCGATTGAAAATTATCATACTTGTATTGATCGATATTATTATGAGTAAGAAAAAATTAATTTTGCACAAATAATCTTCTTTTTCGTTAATTTCAGCACAAATAAAAAATAAACCTTTGCATTACTAGCATTATTCAAGATTAAAATGGAGATATATAGCATTATTGGAGATTAAATTGATAAAAACCTTCTGAATAAAATATGGTTAATTCGCAAAAAAATAGAAGGAAAAATGGGCCACGGTGAGACTAGTCTTAAAAATCATAGAACGGGTACCTCTATTTTAGAGAATTTTTTGAAAAAAATAAATAAAAAATGGCAATCATCAGCAAAAAAAACTTTCCACTCTCGAAGCATAAAATACGTGTTCCAGTATGAATAATAATTTTTTAAATATTTTTTCCTGAAAGTATGCTTCAAAATAAAAAATATATATATACCGACATTTGTCGATATCTCAATTAGTTCAGGAGTTATCAGCGTTTGCAAAAGTTCCGAAATCGACTTTTTTTGGAAAATTATAACTCCTAAAAGAGAAGAGATAAAAATTTATAAATTGGTGTGGATATTCCTTTTATGGGGTACAATTTTACAACAACAAAAAAATCAGTAAAAAATAAAATGGTCGGGGTCGCGGGCTAGGTGAAATGGCGTGGAATGCCTCATATATATATTATATTTGAGAATGGGTAGCATAATTGAGAAATATTTAAAAGGAATGAAAATGCAAAAAGGAAAATAAATTAAAGAAAATTATCAAAAATAATTTTGTTCATATGATACGATTGATATCGTTTATTGATGACAAGTCTACGAAAATTCGATAGCAATATATTATATACATATAATACGTTGATTTATACATTTTAAGGATTAAAAAAATAATTTTTTCGATCCTCCTGTAATTTTTGTAGTATTCTATTCAATTTTAAATACTTCGGAATTATATCGTGAATTTTTAAACAATACACAAACACGCACATGCATATGCACGTATGTAAGCTGTGTCCAAACAAATGGCAGGTTTACATAGGAGGTATATATACATATACGATAAAATATCCTCGAATGCTTTTCGACAGCATTCACGTTCATAATGCATCGAGATTCCTGTTTCGACTAAACTTCTTCCGTGGCAAGTTTGTAATTGCGAGGCAACTCGCAAACTGCGCTTATAAACTTTTCACTGATATTCTTCGGTGAACAAGCAACGATTGTACGGTTCCACTGCTTTATTTCCAACGTCAAAGTTTTGAGTTTTTCAACGAGTGCCTCGGCGATGCTTGTTCTCGATAAATATGCATACGCGCCATTTCCAGTCAAACCGACAAGGCAGTGAATTACATATTTCATCCACTGCAAGATCCCGTTCGTACTCTCATTGATATTGTTTCAAGAATAGGAAAAGGAAGAAGGGTTTGATGGACTGCTTAAAATTGCTGCTACTTCACAATAGTTGCTAGTTTGCAACTGTCTGGCACCGCATGAAAAGAGCGAGTATTTTTGGAGTTTTTTTTTGGTGAATTAATTGCACGTGGGCTCAAGGGGGAGTTGGAAATCTTGAAATATACTTTGACTCAATGAGAATAGATGATTTAGCAATGCGGGTGTGGAGAGAGGAAGAGGGCGGGAGAGACTCGCTCGTTGATTGATTTTCTTTTCAAGGACGTGGGGAATTTTTTTAAGTAGTGTAATTTACTGGAAAAACATAACAACAATTTGAATTGATAAAAACATGTGTACGTTTTGAAATGATAGTGCAACTGTAATAAAATAAAACGCAACGACTTTCTGTTGAGTCTATGCATAATTCCGTAGCGGAATTCCGACAGATGTCGTTCGCAATTGTTTCTCCCCTCACACATACGTCAACCGTATGAAGTGTCGTATATACCAGGTCTGTAAATATGAAACCGGAATTTGCCTATAGATGGCCCTAGCTGTCAATGTAATTACCGTCAAGTCGCGTCATTGGCGTCATTTGCTTTGTTGACATCTGACAAAGATTTTTAAGTCACGACAATACAAGTTTCATACCCCATGCTTCTTACAGCGTTGAACATGTCGAATTTTGTGCCTGGAAATTACGATTTGCGGACAGCATTAATTTTCTGTTACCATTTGAAGAAAACTGCTGCAGAATCGCATCGAATGCTTGCCGATGCTTACGTTGAGCATGCTCTTGGTAAATCACAGTGCTTTGAGTGGTTTAAAAAATTCAAAAGTGGCGGTTTTGACGTGAGAAACGAAGAACGTGGGAGGCCATCGAAAAAGTTTGAAGACAGCGAATTGCAAGCATTGTTGGATGAGGATGACAATGAAACTGTTAATACTGAACGCTAACGACAACAAATGATCGATTTGAATCAAGCTTTGCGTGAAAAACGACCAGAATATCATAAAAGGCAACACAAAGTGATTTTGCTTCATGATAATGCACCATCACACACAGCAAAACTGGTCAAGGAAACGATTGAGGCGTTTAGTTAGGAAATACTTTCGCATGCGGCTTACTCACCAGATTTGGCTCCATCCGACTACCACTTATTTGCATCGATGGGACACGCACTTGCCGAGCAGCGCTTCACTTCTTACGAAAATGTTCGAAAATGGCTCGATGACTGGTTTGCCTCAAAAGAGCAACAGTTTTTTTGGCGTGGCAGCCACAAATTGCCAGGCAGGTGGGAAAAATGTATAGCTAGCAGTGGACGATACTTTGAATAAAATATTTTTCATCATTTTCATACAATAAACGTATATTTTCTATACAAAAATTCCGATTTCATATTTACAAACCTGGTATTAAGCAATAGCGCCCACTACGTAGCACAAGGCGGAGACGTGGCGGCAACAATTTGAAATACGTATTAAATACATTTTTCTTAGAAAATTAAATACATATTTTATTAGTTCGAACGATCTTCATTTAATTTGAATATAATTACTTACAATAAATAACCTATATCCCTTTTTTTCCCAGGAAATATAAGTCTTTCAAGGTCTATATATTGTTTTTTTTCGAAATTTTTTATTAAATGGAAAGAATTTTGTTCGAAATTCTGTTATTAATATACAAGTTTTGACAGTTATACTGTAGCACCAATTTTTACTTAATCTTTTTCAGATTCTTGAATAAATGATTTCAGAAAACGTCGAGCGTCTCCAGCTGTGATATGGGTCGGTATCTCCTGGTGATTTTTACATTTATCCCTGAGATCTGATTCGATATCGAACTGGATCTTGTTCTAGAAGTTCGGTATTCTAGCCTGAATCCTATGCAAAGTTTCTATTTGAATTCTGACTAGAGTCCTTAATAGTTCCGGATTATGATCCTGGCTGGAATCCGATTTACGAGCGTTACATTTCGTTACATGTCCGACTGGATCCTGATTGAGAAAAACCAGGATCCTAGTCCGACTCAGACTGTACAATATTTCTGCACGGGTAATGAAGCTCGTGGAGATATAGCAAAAAGTCATTAAACAGAATGGAATATATTTAGTTTATTAAAATCGCTTTTTTTAGTAAATGTTTTGCGTTGGAAACTACTGGATTTTCGCTACGGAATTATGCATAGACCCAATAACTAAATAAAAAACTTTTACCAACTTTTATTTCCATAAATTGTCCTTTTTTTCTTTTCGTAAATAAATAAACTTCAATAACAATATTTCAATTAGTAATTCATTTATCAATAATAAATTTAGACTTCAAAGTTTTGCGAACTCACGAGAAATAAAAAGTACTATAAAAAAGTCGAGCTGTCGATTAAACCCTGAAACTTTTACGACAAAATGTTATTGGAAATTTTCCAAACGGCTAATCAATCGCACGATTCGGCCAAAATTTCAATAACATGACGATAAAAAATGGCATCAGCTATAAAAAAAATTAAAAAAAAAACAAATGCGACGAAATGTGCAGTCCTCGGAAGATTGATACGCGTGAATGAATTTTTGAATCAAATCCCAAAGGTTGGGCAGCTATCAATTTGACCTCGAAAGCCTCGTATGCACATTTCTATATCACTTGCAGACAAACATAACGAAATTTCATTAAGCCGAAGTTTAATCTCGTATAATTAGGCGTCTCTCGAACAACATTTAGTTGAGATTGGAATACGAGCCTGTTTTTTTTTCGCAATTATATCGTCACGTTTATAAAACAAGCTAAATATATACACACGATTTATCACTTTTGTTTACCGCCGTTGATATCGTCCTCTCTACGGCGACGATTTCGAAAGACTTTCACGCCGATTTCTTTCGTCGCGCGCGCGCGCACCGAACGTGGCAATCGTGACGATGCGCTTCGAGTGCATGCGCGATTTGTAAAATTATCGTCATGTCCGCACTCTCACCGTATATACAGGATGGCACGGTTTAAATAAATTACACGCTGTCCGGTCGTTTCGAAATTCATGCACTCTCTGTAAATCATTTGACGATCGAAAAAAAATCAGTCCATTTGGAACTTTTCGCATTTTTATTGCGAAACAGTCGCCTAATTCTTTTTTTCATTCAATAATAATTAGTTTCTTTATTTTTAAATGTTTCTTCGTGTGAACTCGAGGACTTTAACAATCTTATTATTCCAAGCTCGGTTTTTTTTTATCTCTTTTATTTTAATTTTGAGTAAAGTCATTTTACTGAATTCTCAATTTTTGGCTAATTATTGATAATAATAAGATTATTATCAATAATTACCCAAAAATTCAATATATATTGAGCTTTCCAATGATTACTATTAATTCATCGTTAAAAAAGGCGATACTCCTTATTACTTTAATTGATTTCTTGACAATAATTCAGTCCATTTATTTGAAACTTAGCATAATCCATCGCTTGATCCTAAATCTCGATAATATAATATTTTCAGAATTTACGGCGATTTAGTTCCATTCGTTTTGCAATCATTAACGTCTGCAGAAGCTGTTTTCCCATAAACGACCATGTTAAATTCATATGTTTATAATTACTAAATAATTTAGTGAAAAATTATAAAATAATTCATGTATTATTATTTTATCAAGAACTATCATGCCCCAGATTTTCAAGAATTTTGGCGATTTTTCAATATCTATCCAGTAATACCTTAAGGCCTTAGACCTATACCTTATAGTAATACTTTATAGTAATAGTAATTCCTTAAGGCCTTAAGGCCTAGGATTTTCCAAAAATCGATTTTTTTTGTTGAAAATGTACCTTAGTACCTATAAAATTATATTCCAAAAGATTATGAGTGCGAAAAATTTCTAAGTACTCGACTTTCGAATTCTAGCGCAAACCCTCTTTACTAACTTTAAACGCGTTTATCTCAAAACTACATTTTTCAAGTCGGCCGGACTCATAACTCAAAGAAATTTCAACCGATTCAATTGAAATTTTAACTGTATATTTAGAATTACATTTCCTGAGACACTACGTTGAATTTTTTTATTATATTGCATAATTCCTTTTTTTATAAACAATTTTCTGACGATTTTCTCATGGCATTTTATACTTTTTGTTTTAGAAATGCGCCATTTTGACAAAAAACAATATATCAAAAAAATCCTACGTACTTCTACAGCTATTCTTATATATAATCGAAAAAACTTTAGTGTCTCATCATAATTCAAAAATGATAGGAGCTGTTGATCCGGCCGTTGACCTTCCAGAAACAAAGGCGTCATCGGAAAAATGCTGCACAGTCGCCATTTTGACATGTATCGCTGTGGAAAATTATTTTCTATAGTCAATTATGTGTATAATAAAACCCCTATTTTGTAATTCCGATTTATTTTAAGGTTTCGCTGAAAAAAAATCACAAAATATGCCCTTTTTTTGGTCTCTAGAGTGGCCTAAGGCCTTAAACTCATCTTCCTTATATTTATTTGTATCCCATTGTTGATTAATCTTATTTTTCGCCGAATTTTTTTTTTCATTCATACGCGTTCAATATGAATTTAAGAAAAAGGGTCAATATGTGTACAAGCATTGCATCGCGTACAAGACGAAACATTTCCTTCCTCGCGTATTCTGCTTTGGCAATAATCAAAAAAGGTTCAATTAATTTATAAATAGAATATCCATTTCCCTCGCTCATTCCAAGGAAAATGCACAGCGGCTTTGTTACATTTTTTTTCATTATAAATCCAACAGATTAGATTTAAGCATATACGTTTCTTGGGTCCTTTAATTACGGTATCTTTTTTCCGGACTTTTCCTCGAGACCATCCGTTTTTTTTTCTTATTTTTTTGTATCGCTTCACGCAGCCTCGTGTATACCGGAAGTACAGAAAGTGCGCCCATCGAAGAATAATTCTCGAGTGTCGTTGTACGACAAACACGCGCGAGAGACAGAGATAGAGGGAGAGAGGTCATGGCTCGTTACCTCCCGACTTAATTGGCTTACGCGAAAGGGACATTTAACTTTTACCTTTCTACTTAATGTCGAGGCCACGTTAATCCGGTCTCTTCTGTCTCGCTTTAAGTGACACGGATCTGGTCCGGAATCTTTCGGAATTTTTTTGCCAGCAAAAGAAAAACGGTATAAAGAAAAAAAGAGCAAGTAAATAAATAAATATAATAAATGAATTAATAATTAAATAAATATACAGTTTTCATTAAACTCATGGAAATAAAATAAGTATCCGAGTTCAGTACTTTACGTATTAATATCGCCTGTCAAATTTAGCGGACGAAATTTCACGTAAAATTACTAAAATGCAAAATTTAGTAATATATTATTATAAAATATATAAACTAGGTAAAATTACTATAATTACTAAATTTATATAGGGGAGAGTAGGGCACAATGTGTCACGGGGCACAGTGAGCCACATGCGGTTTCTCGGAGGTTTGTAGCTCGTAAATTCCGAAATTTTATGTTTTGGGCCACGATTTATTGATTTCGTCAGGCCTAAAAGAAAGTCGATAGCAGCTCACGAAGAATTATTAAAAATTAACAATTGATATGATGCTTGGAAAAAAAATATTTCGCTCGCCGGGAAAACGTAAAATATAATGACACTTTCTGTAGCGGCTCGGGTTTTCGGTCATAATCGATACTTTTATTATTTATGATGCACTCAGACTTGTGTTTATAAAATCGGTTATGACCTTTTTTTTCTAATCAGACTACTTTGGTAAGAGTAAAAATTCGTTAGAAAAAAAGTGACACACTGTGCCCCACCTTCCCCTATACTAAATTTGACATAACATTTTCCGTAGATCCTATCATGTTTAGTCTACTTGAGAGAGTGTATTTGCGGATGTACCGATGTGGATTGGTAATGGGAATATATGTAAAAAAAAAAAAATTCGCGTCTTCGCAGGTTCTCGCGGGTCGCGAGAAAAGGCAGGTAGAAAGCTGTCGTTCGCGAGGTCAACTTTCTCCCGTGACTTTATGTATACGCAGTCAGGTGTTCATGGTCACGAGGACAAAATGTATATTATTTTTATAAGGGCAAAATACCGCGCAAGCAAGAGAGAGAGAGAGAGAGAGGGGGGGGGGGGCGATCGAGATTGATTGACAGGTTTATTATGGCTGAATAATACCGTAAAAAATGGAATATAAAATAAAATAGAATCAACCAAGAAGAACATATTAGCTATAGTAATCAAATAAAAATCATAAAAATAAGACAATCACAAAAATAACCAGAATAATAAAATAATAATAATACGCAATGTTTAAATATATATTGCGTATTATTATTAAGTTTATTATTCAATTATTGTATAAATAATTGAAGTAATAAAAGAATAATGTTTGATAAATTGGCTTACGACTTTTTTTTGCCGAGATATTCAATTTTTTTGTCCGGATAGAAAACTTACAGGGTGCCTAATACTTTTGAGCAAGGCTGTATATGTTCCGAATTTCATTCCTCTTACACCCCTAATTAGAAGTTATTTTTAAAAATTCCGAAAATATGCGTTTTATTATTATTTTTGAAGAATATTTATACCAAGTTTATTTATACGAAGAATATTTATACCAAGCAAAGAGAGGAGGGAAACATAGGGAAAAAATAAAAAGAAAGAGGGAAAATAAAAGTACCAGGAAGACAGAAAATATTCACCGTGGAGAAAAATAACCGGCGTACATCTGTACACGTATAGTGACCGGAAGCAAGGACGCATCGTGGGGTAAGTGCATAAACTCAATTTCTTTTCCACGTTCGTTGTATTGTCGGTAATCCCGTTTCGAAAGGGAAAGACGGGACACACCGAACGAGAAGCCTCTTGTATTGAACCAATACGCTGCGTCGTTTTTATCGAGTACTACGAGTATACATGAACATTTTGTAGAAAAAAAAAAATGGAACGTTTACGATGTTTCGACGCGAAAAAGAGAAAACTTCGTGCTCACGTGTGGCGATCTCGCTCCGGTAAAGCATTCGTCGCTGATGCATTCGTCGCGGTCTTTTTTTTCACGAAGCAGCTGCATCCTTTCCCAAATGGCCTGTAAAATTACGAGACAAATTTCTTTCGCACGTACCTACGTGTTATTTTTTTTCTATAGGATTATTTTTTTTTTTACAGTTCATGAAGATTTTTATTTTTGTGTTATGGATAATAATGCATATTTATTCCGTTGCTTGAGTGAGGAGAATTTACAACAACAAAAAATAACATTGTAATCGATAATTTATTTGAAACAATTTTTGGTGGATTTTTTTTTTGGCTTGACTTGTCCTGAAAATCTCGAATAAAGTTTGTTTGGGTTGGCCTTACTGCGCCGGTAATTTTGGTTTTATCCAACAATGCATTGCAAATATATATAAATATAATAATAATAAAATATAATAATTAAAAAATTATAAAAATAATAATATAATAATACCACCCAATAAATTCTAATAAATAATAATATAATCTAATACAATACAATACAATATAATAAATTATTTTTTCTAAATGTCCTTTCAAGACTGCTCTCCAATCAACGATACTTCACACGAAAAAAAGCAACGTAGCCCCTCACTAATCCACGTATCCCACATTTTTTTTTTAACTCGCCCTCAATATTTCAACTAAAGAGTTTGCCATTCGCGATCGCCCGTAAATTGCCATTGCCATTTCCGGCGACGAGAGACACGTCGTCAAAATTTCTCGCAAAGCGGACGTCAATTATTTTTACGGCGCGCACAAAGATTAATTATCATCACGTTGTTAATTCATCG
Source organism: Ophion ventricosus (assembly GCA_963932345.1). NCBI lineage: Eukaryota > Metazoa > Arthropoda > Insecta > Hymenoptera > Ichneumonidae > Ophion > Ophion ventricosus. The sequence goes on from OZ010717.1 coordinate 26,522,061, forward strand.
CTGTCAAGAAGTGGAAAAAAAAACGCGGAATGTTTTAAACGCGAGGATGTGAAGGCAATTGTGGCTGGTAAAGTTCTGCAGTGTCCTGTAGTTTCGGTGTGCAATATTTTGGGTTACCGGTGAATTGAAGCGAGTACGCGTTCGAGAATGGGAAGAGAAAAAAAAAATTTGTCGTCCTTCCCCTCATTGGAGCACAGACACGAGCTCGTCGTCGATCCAAACGAGCCCTGGAACGTTTCGTCGCCACTGCGGGCGTATACACGTACTTCCTCCACGTGTACAAGCCCGTAGCCAACTTTAGGACTTTAATTAGCACGTGCCATATACGCACTCGGTGTTCTCATTAATTCGGTTCATGTACGAGAAAGGTCGATCCAATTCCTACGGACAATAAACTGCCTGTTAGTAGATAACAAACGAGCAGAGAGGGCGACACGTGATACACGTCAAACGCACGTCCATATTACCAAGGTGTTTTTCTTTTTGTTTTTCATTAATTCAACTTACATTTCTTAATTGTCTTATGTAATAAAATACTTTGCAATCAAATATTTGGTATATGCACAATTCCGTAGCGAAATTCCGACAGATTCCATACGCAATTGTTTGGGTTTACAAGTTCACTTAACATACGATGTTTCATATGGTTGAAACCATATGGAGTGTCGTATATTAGATGCGGATAAATTTTTTTTACAATTATTTGACAACAGTTAGGAGCCAGAACTCTTTTCGAATACATCAAACAATACTAATACTATAGTATCCTAACCAGAAAGTACCTAGAACTAACGCCTATCCATCAGCAGATCACACTTGCATAGTTAAGATGCCGATAAATTTTTTTTACAATTATTTGACAACAGTTAGGAGCCAGAACTCTTTTCGAATACATCAAACAATACAAATACTATAGTATCCTACCCAGAAAGTACCTAGAACTAACGCCTATCCATCAGCAGATCACACTTGCATAGTTAAGATGCCGATAAAATTTTTTTACAATTATTTGACAACAGTTAGGAGCCAGAACTCTTTTCGAATACATCAAACAATACAAATACTATAGTATCCTACCCAGAAAGTACCTAGAACTAACGCCTATCCATCAGCAGATCACACTTGCATAGTTAAGATGCCGATAAATTTTTTTTACAATTATTTGACAACAGTTAGGAGCCAGAAATCTTTTCGAATACATCAAACAATACAAATACTATAGTATCCTACCCCGAAAGTACCTAGAACTAACGCCTATCCATCAGCAGATCACACTTGCATAGTTAAGATGCCGATAAAATTTTTTTATAATTATTTGACAAGAGTTAGGAGCCAGAACTCTTTTCGAATACATCAAACAATACAAATACTATAGTATCCTACCCAGAAAGTACCTAGAACTAACGGCTATCCATCAGCAGATCACACTTGCATAGTTAAGATGCCGATAAATTTTTTTTACAATTATTTGACAACAGTTAGGAGCCAGAACTCTTTTCGAATACATCAAACAATACAAATACTATAGTATCCTACCCCGAAAGTACCTAGAACTAACGCCTATCCATCAGCAGATCACACTTGCATAGTTAAGATGCCGATAAAATTTATTTACAATTATTTGACAATAGTTAGGAGCCAGAACTCTTTTCGAATACATCAAACAATACAAATACTATAGTATCCTACCCCGAAAGTACCTAGAACTAACGCCTATCCATCAGCAGATCACACTTGCATAGTTAAGATGCCGATAAAATTTTTTTACAATTATTTGACAACAGTTAGGAGCCAGAACTCTTTTCGAATACATCAAACAATACAAATACTATAGTATCCTACCCCGAAAGTACCTAGAACTAACGCCTATCCATCAGCAGATCACACTTGCATAGTTAAGATGCCGATAAAATTTTTTTACAATTATTTGACAACAGTTAGGAGCCAGAACTCTTTTCGAATACATCAAACAATACTAATACTATAGTATCCTACCCAGAAAGTACCTAGAACTAACGCCTATCCATCAGCAGATCACACTTGCATAGTTAAGATGCCGATAAATTTTTTTTACAATTATTTGACAACAGTTAGGAGCCAGAACTCTTTTCGAATACATCAAACAATACAAATACTATAGTATCCTACCCAGAAAGTACCTATAACTAACGCCTATCCATCAGCAGATCACACTTGCATAGTTAAGATGCCGATAAAATTTTTTTACAATTATTTGACAACAGTTAGGAGCCAGAACTCTTTTCGAATACATCAAACAATACAAATACTATAGTATCCTACCCAGAAAGTACCTAGAACTAACGCCTAACCATCAGCAGATCACACTTGCATAGTTAAGACGCCGATAAATTTTTTTTACAATTATTTGACAACAGTTAGGAGCCAGAAATCTTTTCGAATACATCAAACAAGACAAATACTATAGTATCCTACCCCGAAAGTACCTAGAACTAACGCCTATCCATCAGCAGATCACACTTGCATAGTTAAGATGCCGATAAAATTTTTTTATAATTATTTGACAACAGTTAGGAGCCAGAACTCTTTTCGAATACATCAAACAATACAAATACTATAGTATCCTACCCAGAAAGTACCTAGAACTAACGGCTATCCATCAGCAGATCACACTTGCATAGTTAAGATGCCGATAAAATTTTTTTACAATTATTTGACAACAGTTAGGAGCCAGAACTCTTTTCGAATACATCAAACAATACAAATACTATGGTATCCTACCCCGAAAGTACCTAGAACTAACGCCTATCCATCAGCAGATCACACTTGCATAGTTAAGATGCCGATAAAATTTATTTACAATTATTTGACAACAGTTAGGAGCCAGAACTCTTTTCGAATACATCAAACAATACAAATACTATAGTATCCTACCCAGAAAGTACCTAGAACTAACGCCTATCCATCAGCAGATCACACTTGCATAGTTAAGATGCCGATAAATTTTTTTTACAATTATTTGACAACAGTTAGGAGCCAGAACTCTTTTCGAATACATCAAACAATACAAATACTATAGTATCCTACCCAGAAAGTACCTATAACTAACGCCTATCCATCAGCAGATCACACTTGCATACTTATGAGGCCGATAAAATTTTTTTACAATTATTTGACAACAGTTAGGAGCCAGAACTCTTTTCGAATACATCAAACAATACAAATACTATAGTATCCTACCCAGAAAGTACCTAGAACTAACGCCTATCCATCAGCAGATCACACTTGCATAGTTAAGATGCCGATAAATTTTTTTTACAATTATTTGACAACAGTTAGGAGCCAGAACTCTTTTCGAATACATCAAACAATACAAATACTATAGTATCCTACCCAGAAAGTACCTAGAACTAACGCCTATCCATCAGCAGATCACACTTGCATAGTTAAGATGCCGATAAAGTTTTTTTACAATTATTTGACAACAGTTAGGAGCCAGAACTCTTTTCGAATACATCAAACAATACTAATACTATAGTATCCTAACCAGAAAGTACCTAGAACTAACGCCTATCCATCAGCAGATCACACTTGCATAGTTAAGATGCCGATAACATTTTTTTACAATTATTTGACAAGAGTTAGGAGCCAGAACTCTTTTCGAATACATCAAACAATACAAATACTATAGTATCCTACCCAGAAAGTACCTAGAACTAACGCCTATCCATCAGCAGATCACACTTGCATAGTTAAGATGCCGATAAAATTTTTTTACAATTATTTGACAACAGTTAGGAGCCAGAACTCTTTTCGAATACATCAAACAATACAAATACTATAGTATCCTACCCAGAAAGTACCTAGAACTAACGCCTATCCATCAGCAGATCACACTTGCATAGTTAAGATGCCGATAAAATTTTTTTACAATGATTTGACAACAGTTAGGAGCCAGAACTCTTTTCGAATACATCAAACAATACTAATACTATAGTATCCTAACCAGAAAGTACCTAGAACTAACGCCTATCCATCAGCAGATCACACTTGCATAGTTAAGATGCCGATAAAATTTTTTTACAATTATTTGACAACAGTTAGGAGCCAGAACTCTTTTCGAATACATCAAACAATACAAATACTATAGTATCCTACCCAGAAAGTACCTAGAACTAACGCCTATCCATCAGCAGATCACACTTGCATAGTTAAGATGCCGATAAAATTTTTTTACAATTATTTGACAACAGTTAGGAGCCAGAACTCTTTTCGAATACATCAAACAATACAAATACTATAGTATCCTACCCAGAAAGTACCTAGAACTAACGCCTATCCATCAGCAGATCACACTTGCATAGTTAAGATGCCGATACAAATTTTTTTACAATTATTTGACAACAGTTAGGAGCCAGAAATCTTTTCGAATACATCAAACAATACAAATACTATAGTATCCTACCCCGAAAGTACCTAGAACTAACGCCTATCCATCAGCAGATCACACTTGCATAGTTAAGATGCCGATAAAATTTATTTACAATTATTTGACAACAGTTAGGAGCCAGAACTCTTTTCGAATACATCAAACAATACAAATACTATAGTATCCTACCCAGAAAGTACCTAGAACTAACGCCTATCCATCAGCAGATCACACTTGCATAGTTAAGATGCCGATAAAATTTTTTTACAATTATTTGACAACAGTTAGGAGCCAGAACTCTTTTCGAATACATCAAACAATACAAATACTATAGTATCCTACCCAGAAAGTACCTAGAACTAACGCCTATCCATCAGCAGATCACACTTGCATAGTTAAGATGCCGATAAAATTTTTTTTACAATTATTTGACAACAGGTAGGAGCCAGAAATATTTTCGAATACATCAAACAATACAAATACTATAGTATCCTACCCCGAAAGTACCTAGAACTACCGCCTATCCATCAGGAGATCACACTTGCATAGTTAAGATGCCGATAAAATTTATTTACAATTATTTGACAACAGTTAGGAGCCAGAACTCTTTTCGAATACATCAAACAATACAAATACTATAGTATCCTACCCAGAAAGTACCTAGAACTAACGCCTATCCATCAGCAGACCACACTTGCATAGTTAAGATGCCGATAAAATTTTTTTACAATTATTTGACAACAGTTAGGAGCCAGAACTCTTTTCGAATACATCAAGAAATACTAATACTATAGTATCCTACCCAGAAAGTACCTAGAACTAACGCCTATCCATCAGCAGATCACACTTGCATAGTTAAGATGCCGATAAAATTTTTTTACAATTATTTGACAACAGTTAGGAGCCAGAACTCTTTTCGAATACATCAAACAATACTAATACTATAGTATCCTAACCAGAAAGTACCTAGAACTAACGCCTATCCATCAGCAGATCACACTTGCATAGTTAAGATGCCGATAAAATTTTTTTACAATTATTTGACAACAGTTAGGAGCCAGAACTCTTTTCGAATACATCAAACAATACTATTACTATAGTATCCTAACCAGAAAGTACCTAGAACTAACGCCTATCCATCAGCAGATCACACTTGCATAGTTAAGATGCCGATAAAATTTTTTTACAATTATTTGACAACAGTTAGGAGCCAGAACTCTTTTCGAATACGTCAAACAATACTAATACTATAGTATCCTAACCAGAAAGTACCTAGAACTAACGCCTATCCATCAGCAGATCACACTTGCATAGTTAAGATGCAGATAAAATTTTTTTACAATTATTTGACAACAGTTAGGAGCCAGAACTCTTTTCGAATACATCAAACAATACAAATACTATAGTATCCTACCCAGAAAGTACCTAGAACTAACGCCTATCCATCAGCAGACCACACTTGCATAGTTAAGATGCCGATAAAATTTTTTTACAATTATTTGACAACAGTTAGGAGCCAGAACTCTTTTCGAATACATCAAACAATACAAATACTATAGAATACTACCCAGAAAGTACCTAGAACTAATGCCTATCCATCAGCAGATCACACTTGCATAGTTAAGATGCCGATAAATTTTTTTTACAATTATTTGACAACAGTTAGGAGCCAGAACTCTTTTCGAATACATCAAACAATACAAATACTATAGTATCCTACCCCGAAAGTACCTAGAACTAACGCCTATCCATCAGCAGATCACACTTGCATAGTTAAGATGCCGATAAAATTTTTTTATAATTATTTGACAAGAGTTAGGAGCCAGAAATCTTTTCGAATACATCAAACAATACAAATACTATAGTATCCTACCCCGAAAGTACCTAGAACTAACGCCTATCCATCAGCAGATCACACTTGCATAGTTAAGATGCCGATAAAATTTTTTTATAATTATTTGACAAGAGTTAGGAGCCAGAACTCTTTTCGAATACATCAAACAATACAAATACTATAGTATCCTACCCAGAAAGTACCTAGAACTAACGGCTATCCATCAGCAGATCACACTTGCATAGTTAAGATGCCGATAAATTTTTTTTACAATTATTTGACAACAGTTAGGAGCCAGAACTCTTTTCGAATACATCAAACAATACAAATACTATAGTATCCTACCCAGAAAGTACCTAGAACTAACGCCTATCCATCAGCAGATCACACTTGCATAGTTAAGATGCCGATAATTTTTTTTTACAATTATTTGACAACAGTTAGGAGCCAGAACTCTTTTCGAATACATCAAACAATACAAATACTATAGTATCCTACCCAGAAAGTACCTAGAACTAACGCCTATCCATCAGCAGATCACACTTGCATAGTTAAGATGCCGATAAATTTTTTTTACAATTATTTGACAACAGTTAGGAGCCAGAACTCTTTTCGAATACATCAAACAATACAAATACTATAGTATCCTACCCAGAAAGTACCTATAACTAACGCCTATCCATCAGCAGATCACACTTGCATACTTATGAGGCCGATAAAATTTTTTTACAATTATTTGACAACAGTTAGGAGCCAGAACTCTTTTCGAATACATCAAACAATACAAATACTATAGTATCCTACCCAGAAAGTACCTAGAACTAACGCCTATCCATCAGCAGATCACACTTGCATAGTTAAGATGCCGATAAATTTTTTTTACAATTATTTGACAACAGTTAGGAGCCAGAACTCTTTTCGAATACATCAAACAATACAAATACTATAGTATCCTACCCAGAAAGTACCTAGAACTAACGCCTATCCATCAGCAGATCACACTTGCATAGTTAAGATGCCGATAAAGTTTTTTTACAATTATTTGACAACAGTTAGGAGCCAGAACTCTTTTCGAATACATCAAACAATACTAATACTATAGTATCCTAACCAGAAAGTACCTAGAACTAACGCCTATCCATCAGCAGATCACACTTGCATAGTTAAGATGCCGATAACATTTTTTTACAATTATTTGACAAGAGTTAGGAGCCAGAACTCTTTTCGAATACATCAAACAATACAAATACTATAGTATCCTACCCAGAAAGTACCTAGAACTAACGCCTATCCATCAGCAGATCACACTTGCATAGTTAAGATGCCGATAAAATTTTTTTACAATTATTTGACAACAGTTAGGAGCCAGAACTCTTTTCGAATACATCAAACAATACAAATACTATAGTATCCTACCCAGAAAGTACCTAGAACTAACGCCTATCCATCAGCAGATCACACTTGCATAGTTAAGATGCCGATAAAATTTTTTTACAATGATTTGACAACAGTTAGGAGCCAGAACTCTTTTCGAATACATCAAACAATACTAATACTATAGTATCCTAACCAGAAAGTACCTAGAACCAACGCCTATCCATCAGCAGATCACACTTGCATAGTTAAGATGCCGATAAAATTTGTTTACAATTATTTGACAACAGTTAGGAGCCAGAACTCTTTTCGAATACATCAAACAATACAAATACTATAGTATCCTACCCAGAAAGTACCTAGAACTAACGCCTATCCATCAGCAGATCACACTTGCATAGTTAAGATGCCGATAAAATTTTTTTACAATTATTTGACAACAGTTAGGAGCCAGAACTCTTTTCGAATACATCAAACAATACAAATACTATAGTATCCTACCCAGAAAGTACCTAGAACTAACGCCTATCCATCAGCAGATCACACTTGCATAGTTAAGATGCCGATACAAATTTTTTTACAATTATTTGACAACAGTTAGGAGCCAGAAATCTTTTCGAATACATCAAACAATACAAATACTATAGTATCCTACCCCGAAAGTACCTAGAACTAACGCCTATCCATCAGCAGATCACACTTGCATAGTTAAGATGCCGATAAAATTTATTTACAATTATTTGACAACAGTTAGGAGCCAGAACTCTTTTCGAATACATCAAACAATACAAATACTATAGTATCCTACCCAGAAAGTACCTAGAACTAACGCCTATCCATCAGCAGATCACACTTGCATAGTTAAGATGCCGATAAAATTTTTTTACAATTATTTGACAACAGTTAGGAGCCAGAACTCTTTTCGAATACATCAAACAATACAAATACTATAGTATCCTACCCAGAAAGTACCTAGAACTAACGCCTATCCATCAGCAGATCACGATTGCATGGTTAAGATGCCGATAAAATTTTTTTACAATTATTTGACAACAGTTAGGAGCCAGAACTCTTTTCGAATACATCAAACAATACAAATACTATAGTATCCTACCCAGAAAGTACCTAGAACTAACGCCTATCCATCAGCAGATCACACTTGCATAGTTAAGATGCCGATAAAATTTTTTTTACAATTATTTGACAACAGGTAGGAGCCAGAAATATTTTCGAATACATCAAACAATACAAATACTATAGTATCCTACCCCGAAAGTACCTAGAACTACCGCCTATCCATCAGGAGATCACACTTGCATAGTTAAGATGCCGATAAAATTTATTTACAATTATTTGACAACAGTTAGGAGCCAGAACTCTTTTCGAATACATCAAACAATACAAATACTATAGTATCCTACCCAGAAAGTACCTAGAACTAACGCCTATCCATCAGCAGACCACACTTGCATAGTTAAGATGCCGATAAAATTTTTTTACAATTATTTGACAACAGTTAGGAGCCAGAACTCTTTTCGAATACATCAAGAAATACTAATACTATAGTATCCTACCCAGAAAGTACCTAGAACTAACGCCTATCCATCAGCAGATCACACTTGCATAGTTAAGATGCCGATAAAATTTTTTTACAATTATTTGACAACAGTTAGGAGCCAGAACTCTTTTCGAATACATCAAACAATACTAATACTATAGTATCCTAACCAGAAAGTACCTAGAACTAACGCCTATCCATCAGCAGATCACACTTGCATAGTTAAGATGCCGATAAAATTTTTTTACAATTATTTGACAACAGTTAGGAGCCAGAACTCTTTTCGAATACATCAAACAATACTATTACTATAGTATCCTAACCAGAAAGTACCTAGAACTAACGCCTATCCATCAGCAGATCACACTTGCATAGTTAAGATGCCGATAAAATTTTTTTACAATTATTTGACAACAGTTAGGAGCCAGAACTCTTTTCGAATACGTCAAACAATACTAATACTATAGTATCCTAACCAGAAAGTACCTAGAACTAACGCCTATCCATCAGCAGATCACACTTGCATAGTTAAGATGCAGATAAAATTTTTTTACAATTATTTGACAACAGTTAGGAGCCAGAACTCTTTTCGAATACATCAAACAATACAAATACTATAGTATCCTACCCAGAAAGTACCTAGAACTAACGCCTATCCATCAGCAGACCACACTTGCATAGTTAAGATGCCGATAAAATTTTTTTACAATTATTTGACAACAGTTAGGAGCCAGAACTCTTTTCGAATACATCAAACAATACAAATACTATAGTATACTACCCAGAAAGTACCTAGAACTAATGCCTATCCATCAGCAGATCACACTTGCATAGTTAAGATGCCGATAAATTTTTTTTACAATTATTTGACAACAGTTAGGAGCCAGAACTCTTTTCGAATACATCAAACAATACAAATACTATAGTATCCTACCCCGAAAGTACCTAGAACTAACGCCTATCCATCAGCAGATCACACTTGCATAGTTAAGATGCCGATAAAATTTTTTTATAATTATTTGACAAGAGTTAGGAGCCAGAAATCTTTTCGAATACATCAAACAATACAAATACTATAGTATCCTACCCCGAAAGTACCTAGAACTAACGCCTATCCATCAGCAGATCACACTTGCATAGTTAAGATGCCGATAAAATTTTTTTATAATTATTTGACAAGAGTTAGGAGCCAGAACTCTTTTCGAATACATCAAACAATACAAATACTATAGTATCCTACCCAGAAAGTACCTAGAACTAACGGCTATCCATCAGCAGATCACACTTGCATAGTTAAGATGCCGATAAATTTTTTTTACAATTATTTGACAACAGTTAGGAGCCAGAACTCTTTTCGAATACATCAAACAATACAAATACTATAGTATCCTACCCCGAAAGTACCTAGAACTAACGCCTATCCATCAGCAGATCACACTTGCATAGTTAAGATGCCGATAAAATTTATTTACAATTATTTGACAATAGTTAGGAGCCAGAACTCTTTTCGAATACATCAAACAATACAAATACTATAGTATCCTACCCCGAAAGTACCTAGAACTAACGCCTATCCATCAGCAGATCACACTTGCATAGTTAAGATGCCGATAAAATTTTTTTACAATTATTTGACAACAGTTAGGAGCCAGAACTCTTTTCGAATACATCAAACAATACAAATACTATAGTATCCTACCCCGAAAGTACCTAGAACTAACGCCTATCCATCAGCAGATCACACTTGCATAGTTAAGATGCCGATAAAATTTTTTTACAATTATTTGACAACAGTTAGGAGCCAGAACTCTTTTCGAATACATCAAACAATACTAATACTATAGTATCCTACCCAGAAAGTACCTAGAACTAACGCCTATCCATCAGCAGATCACACTTGCATAGTTAAGATGCCGATAAATTTTTTTTACAATTATTTGACAACAGTTAGGAGCCAGAACTCTTTTCGAATACATCAAACAATACAAATACTATAGTATCCTACCCAGAAAGTACCTATAACTAACGCCTATCCATCAGCAGATCACACTTGCATAGTTAAGATGCCGATAAAATTTTTTTACAATTATTTGACAACAGTTAGGAGCCAGAACTCTTTTCGAATACATCAAACAATACAAATACTATAGTATCCTACCCAGAAAGTACCTAGAACTAACGCCTAACCATCAGCAGATCACACTTGCATAGTTAAGACGCCGATAAATTTTTTTTACAATTATTTGACAACAGTTAGGAGCCAGAAATCTTTTCGAATACATCAAACAAGACAAATACTATAGTATCCTACCCCGAAAGTACCTAGAACTAACGCCTATCCATCAGCAGATCACACTTGCATAGTTAAGATGCCGATAAAATTTTTTTATAATTATTTGACAACAGTTAGGAGCCAGAACTCTTTTCGAATACATCAAACAATACAAATACTATAGTATCCTACCCAGAAAGTACCTAGAACTAACGGCTATCCATCAGCAGATCACACTTGCATAGTTAAGATGCCGATAAAATTTTTTTACAATTATTTGACAACAGTTAGGAGCCAGAACTCTTTTCGAATACATCAAACAATACAAATACTATGGTATCCTACCCCGAAAGTACCTAGAACTAACGCCTATCCATCAGCAGATCACACTTGCATAGTTAAGATGCCGATAAAATTTATTTACAATTATTTGACAACAGTTAGGAGCCAGAACTCTTTTCGAATACATCAAACAATACAAATACTATAGTATCCTACCCAGAAAGTACCTAGAACTAACGCCTATCCATCAGCAGATCACACTTGCATAGTTAAGATGCCGATAAAATTTTTTTATAATTATTTGACAAGAGTTAGGAGCCAGAACTCTTTTCGAATACATCAAACAATACAAATACTATAGTATCCTACCCAGAAAGTACCTAGAACTAACGGCTATCCATCAGCAGATCACACTTGCATAGTTAAGATGCCGATAAATTTTTTTTACAATTATTTGACAACAGTTAGGAGCCAGAACTCTTTTCGAATACATCAAACAATACAAATACTATAGAATACTACCCAGAAAGTACCTAGAACTAATGCCTATCCATCAGCAGATCACACTTGCATAGTTAAGATGCCGATAAATTTTTTTTACAATTATTTGACAACAGTTAGGAGCCAGAACTCTTTTCGAATACATCAAACAATACAAATACTATAGTATCCTACCCCGAAAGTACCTAGAACTAACGCCTATCCATCAGCAGATCACACTTGCATAGTTAAGATGCCGATAAAATTTTTTTATAATTATTTGACAAGAGTTAGGAGCCAGAAATCTTTTCGAATACATCAAACAATACAAATACTATAGTATCCTACCCCGAAAGTACCTAGAACTAACGCCTATCCATCAGCAGATCACACTTGCATAGTTAAGATGCCGATAAAATTTTTTTATAATTATTTGACAAGAGTTAGGAGCCAGAACTCTTTTCGAATACATCAAACAATACAAATACTATAGTATCCTACCCAGAAAGTACCTAGAACTAACGGCTATCCATCAGCAGATCACACTTGCATAGTTAAGATGCCGATAAATTTTTTTTACAATTATTTGACAACAGTTAGGAGCCAGAACTCTTTTCGAATACATCAAACAATACAAATACTATAGTATCCTACCCAGAAAGTACCTAGAACTAACGCCTATCCATCAGCAGATCACACTTGCATAGTTAAGATGCCGATAATTTTTTTTTACAATTATTTGACAACAGTTAGGAGCCAGAACTCTTTTCGAATACATCAAACAATACAAATACTATAGTATCCTACCCAGAAAGTACCTAGAACTAACGCCTATCCATCAGCAGATCACACTTGCATAGTTAAGATGCCGATAAATTTTTTTTACAATTATTTGACAACAGTTAGGAGCCAGAACTCTTTTCGAATACATCAAACAATACAAATACTATAGTATCCTACCCAGAAAGTACCTATAACTAACGCCTATCCATCAGCAGATCACACTTGCATACTTATGAGGCCGATAAAATTTTTTTACAATTATTTGACAACAGTTAGGAGCCAGAACTCTTTTCGAATACATCAAACAATACAAATACTATAGTATCCTACCCAGAAAGTACCTAGAACTAACGCCTATCCATCAGCAGATCACACTTGCATAGTTAAGATGCCGATAAATTTTTTTTACAATTATTTGACAACAGTTAGTAGCCAGAACTCTTTTCGAATACATCAAACAATACAAATACTATAGTATCCTACCCAGAAAGTACCTAGAACTAACGCCTATCCATCAGCAGATCACACTTGCATAGTTAAGATGCCGATAAAGTTTTTTTACAATTATTTGACAACAGTTAGGAGCCAGAACTCTTTTCGAATACATCAAACAATACTAATACTATAGTATCCTAACCAGAAAGTACCTAGAACTAACGCCTATCCATCAGCAGATCACACTTGCATAGTTAAGATGCCGATAACATTTTTTTACAATTATTTGACAAGAGTTAGGAGCCAGAACTCTTTTCGAATACATCAAACAATACAAATACTATAGTATCCTACCCAGAAAGTACCTAGAACTAACGCCTATCCATCAGCAGATCACACTTGCATAGTTAAGATGCCGATAAAATTTTTTTACAATTATTTGACAACAGTTAGGAGCCAGAACTCTTTTCGAATACATCAAACAATACAAATACTATAGTATCCTACCCAGAAAGTACCTAGAACTAACGCCTATCCATCAGCAGATCACACTTGCATAGTTAAGATGCCGATAAAATTTTTTTACAATGATTTGACAACAGTTAGGAGCCAGAACTCTTTTCGAATACATCAAACAATACTAATACTATAGTATCCTAACCAGAAAGTACCTAGAACCAACGCCTATCCATCAGCAGATCACACTTGCATAGTTAAGATGCCGATAAAATTTGTTTACAATTATTTGACAACAGTTAGGAGCCAGAACTCTTTTCGAATACATCAAACAATACAAATACTATAGTATCCTACCCAGAAAGTACCTAGAACTAACGCCTATCCATCAGCAGATCACACTTGCATAGTTAAGATGCCGATAAAATTTTTTTACAATTATTTGACAACAGTTAGGAGCCAGAACTCTTTTCGAATACATCAAACAATACAAATACTATAGTATCCTACCCAGAAAGTACCTAGAACTAACGCCTATCCATCAGCAGATCACACTTGCATAGTTAAGATGCCGATACAAATTTTTTTACAATTATTTGACAACAGTTAGGAGCCAGAAATCTTTTCGAATACATCAAACAATACAAATACTATAGTATCCTACCCCGAAAGTACCTAGAACTAACGCCTATCCATCAGCAGATCACACTTGCATAGTTAAGATGCCGATAAAATTTATTTACAATTATTTGACAACAGTTAGGAGCCAGAACTCTTTTCGAATACATCAAACAATACAAATACTATAGTATCCTACCCAGAAAGTACCTAGAACTAACGCCTATCCATCAGCAGATCACACTTGCATAGTTAAGATGCCGATAAAATTTTTTTACAATTATTTGACAACAGTTAGGAGCCAGAACTCTTTTCGAATACATCAAACAATACAAATACTATAGTATCCTACCCAGAAAGTACCTAGAACTAACGCCTATCCATCAGCAGATCACGATTGCATGGTTAAGATGCCGATAAAATTTTTTTACAATTATTTGACAACAGTTAGGAGCCAGAACTCTTTTCGAATACATCAAACAATACAAATACTATAGTATCCTACCCAGAAAGTACCTAGAACTAACGCCTATCCATCAGCAGATCACACTTGCATAGTTAAGATGCCGATAAAATTTTTTTTACAATTATTTGACAACAGGTAGGAGCCAGAAATATTTTCGAATACATCAAACAATACAAATACTATAGTATCCTACCCCGAAAGTACCTAGAACTACCGCCTATCCATCAGGAGATCACACTTGCATAGTTAAGATGCCGATAAAATTTATTTACAATTATTTGACAACAGTTAGGAGCCAGAACTCTTTTCGAATACATCAAACAATACAAATACTATAGTATCCTACCCAGAAAGTACCTAGAACTAACGCCTATCCATCAGCAGACCACACTTGCATAGTTAAGATGCCGATAAAATTTTTTTACAATTATTTGACAACAGTTAGGAGCCAGAACTCTTTTCGAATACATCAAGAAATACTAATACTATAGTATCCTACCCAGAAAGTACCTAGAACTAACGCCTATCCATCAGCAGATCACACTTGCATAGTTAAGATGCCGATAAAATTTTTTTACAATTATTTGACAACAGTTAGGAGCCAGAACTCTTTTCGAATACATCAAACAATACTAATACTATAGTATCCTAACCAGAAAGTACCTAGAACTAACGCCTATCCATCAGCAGATCACACTTGCATAGTTAAGATGCCGATAAAATTTTTTTACAATTATTTGACAACAGTTAGGAGCCAGAACTCTTTTCGAATACATCAAACAATACTATTACTATAGTATCCTAACCAGAAAGTACCTAGAACTAACGCCTATCCATCAGCAGATCACACTTGCATAGTTAAGATGCCGATAAAATTTTTTTACAATTATTTGACAACAGTTAGGAGCCAGAACTCTTTTCGAATACGTCAAACAATACTAATACTATAGTATCCTAACCAGAAAGTACCTAGAACTAACGCCTATCCATCAGCAGATCACACTTGCATAGTTAAGATGCAGATAAAATTTTTTTACAATTATTTGACAACAGTTAGGAGCCAGAACTCTTTTCGAATACATCAAACAATACAAATACTATAGTATCCTACCCAGAAAGTACCTAGAACTAACGCCTATCCATCAGCAGACCACACTTGCATAGTTAAGATGCCGATAAAATTTTTTTACAATTATTTGACAACAGTTAGGAGCCAGAACTCTTTTCGAATACATCAAACAATACAAATACTATAGTATACTACCCAGAAAGTACCTAGAACTAATGCCTATCCATCAGCAGATCACACTTGCATAGTTAAGATGCCGATAAATTTTTTTTACAATTATTTGACAACAGTTAGGAGCCAGAACTCTTTTCGAATACATCAAACAATACAAATACTATAGTATCCTACCCCGAAAGTACCTAGAACTAACGCCTATCCATCAGCAGATCACACTTGCATAGTTAAGATGCCGATAAAATTTTTTTATAATTATTTGACAAGAGTTAGGAGCCAGAAATCTTTTCGAATACATCAAACAATACAAATACTATAGTATCCTACCCCGAAAGTACCTAGAACTAACGCCTATCCATCAGCAGATCACACTTGCATAGTTAAGATGCCGATAAAATTTTTTTATAATTATTTGACAAGAGTTAGGAGCCAGAACTCTTTTCGAATACATCAAACAATACAAATACTATAGTATCCTACCCAGAAAGTACCTAGAACTAACGGCTATCCATCAGCAGATCACACTTGCATAGTTAAGATGCCGATAAATTTTTTTTACAATTATTTGACAACAGTTAGGAGCCAGAACTCTTTTCGAATACATCAAACAATACAAATACTATAGTATCCTACCCCGAAAGTACCTAGAACTAACGCCTATCCATCAGCAGATCACACTTGCATAGTTAAGATGCCGATAAAATTTATTTACAATTATTTGACAATAGTTAGGAGCCAGAACTCTTTTCGAATACATCAAACAATACAAATACTATAGTATCCTACCCCGAAAGTACCTAGAACTAACGCCTATCCATCAGCAGATCACACTTGCATAGTTAAGATGCCGATAAAATTTTTTTACAATTATTTGACAACAGTTAGGAGCCAGAACTCTTTTCGAATACATCAAACAATACAAATACTATAGTATCCTACCCCGAAAGTACCTAGAACTAACGCCTATCCATCAGCAGATCACACTTGCATAGTTAAGATGCCGATAAAATTTTTTTACAATTATTTGACAACAGTTAGGAGCCAGAACTCTTTTCGAATACATCAAACAATACTAATACTATAGTATCCTACCCAGAAAGTACCTAGAACTAACGCCTATCCATCAGCAGATCACACTTGCATAGTTAAGATGCCGATAAATTTTTTTTACAATTATTTGACAACAGTTAGGAGCCAGAACTCTTTTCGAATACATCAAACAATACAAATACTATAGTATCCTACCCAGAAAGTACCTATAACTAACGCCTATCCATCAGCAGATCACACTTGCATAGTTAAGATGCCGATAAAATTTTTTTACAATTATTTGACAACAGTTAGGAGCCAGAACTCTTTTCGAATACATCAAACAATACAAATACTATAGTATCCTACCCAGAAAGTACCTAGAACTAACGCCTAACCATCAGCAGATCACACTTGCATAGTTAAGACGCCGATAAATTTTTTTTACAATTATTTGACAACAGTTAGGAGCCAGAAATCTTTTCGAATACATCAAACAAGACAAATACTATAGTATCCTACCCCGAAAGTACCTAGAACTAACGCCTATCCATCAGCAGATCACACTTGCATAGTTAAGATGCCGATAAAATTTTTTTATAATTATTTGACAACAGTTAGGAGCCAGAACTCTTTTCGAATACATCAAACAATACAAATACTATAGTATCCTACCCAGAAAGTACCTAGAACTAACGGCTATCCATCAGCAGATCACACTTGCATAGTTAAGATGCCGATAAAATTTTTTTACAATTATTTGACAACAGTTAGGAGCCAGAACTCTTTTCGAATACATCAAACAATACAAATACTATGGTATCCTACCCCGAAAGTACCTAGAACTAACGCCTATCCATCAGCAGATCACACTTGCATAGTTAAGATGCCGATAAAATTTATTTACAATTATTTGACAACAGTTAGGAGCCAGAACTCTTTTCGAATACATCAAACAATACAAATACTATAGTATCCTACCCAGAAAGTACCTAGAACTAACGCCTATCCATCAGCAGATCACACTTGCATAGTTAAGATGCCGATAAAATTTTTTTACAAGTATTTGACAACAGTTAGGAGCCAGAACTCTTTTCGAATACATCAAACAATACTAATACTATAGTATCCTAACCAGAAAGTACCTAGAACTAACGCCTATCCATCAGCAGATCACACTTGCATAGTTAAGATGCCGATAAAATTTTTTTACAATTATTTGACAACAGTTAGGAGCCAGAACTCTTTTCGAATACATCAAACAATACAAATACTATAGTATCCTACCCAGAAAGTACCTAGAACTAACGCCTATCCATCAGCAGATCACACTTGCATAGTTAAGATGCCGATAAAATTTTTTTACAATTATTTGACAACAGTTAGGAGCCAGAACTCTTTTCGAATACATCAAACAATACTAATACTATAGTATCCTAACCAGAAAGTACCTAGAACTAACGCCTATCCATCAGCAGATCACACTTGCATAGTTAAGATGCCGATAAAATTTTTTTACAATTATTTGACAACAGTTAGGAGCCAGAACTCTTTTCGAATACATCAAACAATACTAATACTATAGTATCCTAACCAGAAAGTACCTAGAACTAACGCATATCCATCAGCAGATCACACTTGCATAGTTAAGATGCCGATAAAATTTTTTTACAATTATTTGACAACAGTTAGGAGCCAGAACTCTTTTCGAATACATCAAACAATACAAATACTATAGTATCCTACCCAGAAAGTACCTAGAACTAACGCCTATCCATCAGCAGATCACACTTGCATAGTTAAGATGCCGATAATTTTTTTTTACAATTATTTGACAACAGTTAGGAGCCAGAACTCTTTTCGAATACATCAAACAATACAAATACTATAGTATCCTACCCAGAAAGTACCTAGAACTAACGCCTATCCATCAGCAGATCACACTTGCATAGTTAAGATGCCGATAAATTTTTTTTACAATTATTTGACAACAGTTAGGAGCCAGAACTCTTTTCGAATACATCAAACAATACAAATACTATAGTATCCTACCCAGAAAGTACCTATAACTAACGCCTATCCATCAGCAGATCACACTTGCATACTTATGAGGCCGATAAAATTTTTTTACAATTATTTGACAACAGTTAGGAGCCAGAACTCTTTTCGAATACATCAAACAATACAAATACTATAGTATCCTACCCAGAAAGTACCTAGAACTAACGCCTATCCATCAGCAGATCACACTTGCATAGTTAAGATGCCGATAAATTTTTTTTACAATTATTTGACAACAGTTAGGAGCCAGAACTCTTTTCGAATACATCAAACAATACAAATACTATAGTATCCTACCCAGAAAGTACCTAGAACTAACGCCTATCCATCAGCAGATCACACTTGCATAGTTAAGATGCCGATAAAGTTTTTTTACAATTATTTGACAACAGTTAGGAGCCAGAACTCTTTTCGAATACATCAAACAATACTAATACTATAGTATCCTAACCAGAAAGTACCTAGAACTAACGCCTATCCATCAGCAGATCACACTTGCATAGTTAAGATGCCGATAACATTTTTTTACAATTATTTGACAAGAGTTAGGAGCCAGAACTCTTTTCGAATACATCAAACAATACAAATACTATAGTATCCTACCCAGAAAGTACCTAGAACTAACGCCTATCCATCAGCAGATCACACTTGCATAGTTAAGATGCCGATAAAATTTTTTTACAATTATTTGACAACAGTTAGGAGCCAGAACTCTTTTCGAATACATCAAACAATACAAATACTATAGTATCCTACCCAGAAAGTACCTAGAACTAACGCCTATCCATCAGCAGATCACACTTGCATAGTTAAGATGCCGATAAAATTTTTTTACAATGATTTGACAACAGTTAGGAGCCAGAACTCTTTTCGAATACATCAAACAATACTAATACTATAGTATCCTAACCAGAAAGTACCTAGAACTAACGCCTATCCATCAGCAGATCACACTTGCATAGTTAAGATGCCGATAAAATTTTTTTACAATTATTTGACAACAGTTAGGAGCCAGAACTCTTTTCGAATACATCAAACAATACAAATACTATAGTATCCTACCCAGAAAGTACCTAGAACTAACGCCTATCCATCAGCAGATCACACTTGCATAGTTAAGATGCCGATAAAATTTTTTTACAATTATTTGACAACAGTTAGGAGCCAGAACTCTTTTCGAATACATCAAACAATACAAATACTATAGTATCCTACCCAGAAAGTACCTAGAACTAACGCCTATCCATCAGCAGATCACACTTGCATAGTTAAGATGCCGATACAAATTTTTTTACAATTATTTGACAACAGTTAGGAGCCAGAAATCTTTTCGAATACATCAAACAATACAAATACTATAGTATCCTACCCCGAAAGTACCTAGAACTAACGCCTATCCATCAGCAGATCACACTTGCATAGTTAAGATGCCGATAAAATTTATTTACAATTATTTGACAACAGTTAGGAGCCAGAACTCTTTTCGAATACATCAAACAATACAAATACTATAGTATCCTACCCAGAAAGTACCTAGAACTAACGCCTATCCATCAGCAGATCACACTTGCATAGTTAAGATGCCGATAAAATTTTTTTACAATTATTTGACAACAGTTAGGAGCCAGAACTCTTTTCGAATACATCAAACAATACAAATACTATAGTATCCTACCCAGAAAGTACCTAGAACTAACGCCTATCCATCAGCAGATCACGATTGCATGGTTAAGATGCCGATAAAATTTTTTTACAATTATTTGACAACAGTTAGGAGCCAGAACTCTTTTCGAATACATCAAACAATACAAATACTATAGTATCCTACCCAGAAAGTACCTAGAACTAACGCCTATCCATCAGCAGATCACACTTGCATAGTTAAGATGCCGATAAAATTTTTTTTACAATTATTTGACAACAGGTAGGAGCCAGAAATATTTTCGAATACATCAAACAATACAAATACTATAGTATCCTACCCCGAAAGTACCTAGAACTACCGCCTATCCATCAGGAGATCACACTTGCATAGTTAAGATGCCGATAAAATTTATTTACAATTATTTGACAACAGTTAGGAGCCAGAACTCTTTTCGAATACATCAAACAATACAAATACTATAGTATCCTACCCAGAAAGTACCTAGAACTAACGCCTATCCATCAGCAGACCACACTTGCATAGTTAAGATGCCGATAAAATTTTTTTACAATTATTTGACAACAGTTAGGAGCCAGAACTCTTTTCGAATACATCAAGAAATACTAATACTATAGTATCCTACCCAGAAAGTACCTAGAACTAACGCCTATCCATCAGCAGATCACACTTGCATAGTTAAGATGCCGATAAAATTTTTTTACAATTATTTGACAACAGTTAGGAGCCAGAACTCTTTTCGAATACATCAAACAATACTAATACTATAGTATCCTAACCAGAAAGTACCTAGAACTAACGCCTATCCATCAGCAGATCACACTTGCATAGTTAAGATGCCGATAAAATTTTTTTACAATTATTTGACAACAGTTAGGAGCCAGAACTCTTTTCGAATACATCAAACAATACTATTACTATAGTATCCTAACCAGAAAGTACCTAGAACTAACGCCTATCCATCAGCAGATCACACTTGCATAGTTAAGATACCGATAAAATTTTTTTACAATTATTTGACAACAGTTAGGAGCCAGAACTCTTTTCGAATACGTCAAACAATACTAATACTATAGTATCCTAACCAGAAAGTACCTAGAACTAACGCCTATCCATCAGCAGATCCCACTTGCATAGTTAAGATGCAGATAAAATTTTTTTACAATTATTTGACAACAGTTAGGAGCCAGAACTCTTTTCGAATACATCAAACAATACAAATACTATAGTATCCTACCCAGAAAGTACCTAGAACTAACGCCTATCCATCAGCAGACCACACTTGCATAGTTAAGATGCCGATAAAATTTTTTTACAATTATTTGACAACAGTTAGGAGCCAGAACTCTTTTCGAATACATCAAACAATACAAATACTATAGTATACTACCCAGAAAGTACCTAGAACTAATGCCTATCCATCAGCAGATCACACTTGCATAGTTAAGATGCCGATAAATTTTTTTTACAATTATTTGACAACAGTTAGGAGCCAGAAATCTTTTCGAATACATCAAACAATACAAATACTATAGTATCCTACCCCGAAAGTACCTAGAACTAACGCCTATCCATCAGCAGATCACACTTGCATAGTTAAGATGCCGATAAAATTTTTTTATAATTATTTGACAACAGTTAGGAGCCAGAACTCTTTTCGAATACATCAAACAATACAAATACTATAGTATCCTACCCAGAAAGTACCTAGAACTAACGGCTATCCATCAGCAGATCACACTTGCATAGTTAAAATGCCGATAAAATTTTTTTACAATTATTTGACAACAGTTAGGAGCCAGAACTCTTTTCGAATACATCAAACAATACAAATACTATAGTATCCTACCCCGAAAGTACCTAGAACTAACGCCTATCCATCAGCAGATCACACTTGCATAGTTAAGATGCCGATAAAATTTTTTTACAATTATTTGACAACAGTTAGGAGCCAGAACTCTTTTCGAATACATCAAACAATACAAATACTATAGTATCCTCCCCAGAAAGTACCTAGAACTAACGCCTATCCATCAGCAGATCACACTTGCATAGTTAAGATGCCGATAAATTTTTTTTACAATTATTTGACAACAGTTAGGAGCCAGAAATCTTTTCGAATACATCAAACAATACAAATACTATAGTATCCTACCCCGAAAGTACCTAGAACTAACGCCTATCCATCAGCAGATCACACTTGCATAGTTAAGATGCCGATAAATTTTTTTTATAATTATTTGACAACAGTTAGGAGCCAGAACTCTTTTCGAATACATCAAACAATACAAATACTATAGTATCCTACCCAGAAAGTACCTAGAACTAACGGCTATCCATCAGCAGATCACACTTGCATAGTTAAGATGCCGATAAAATTTATTTACAATTATTTGACAACAGTTAGGAGCCAGAACTCTTTTCGAATACATCAAACAATACAAATACTATAGTATCCTACCCCGAAAGTACCTAGAACTAACGCCTATCCATCAGCAGATCACACTTGCATAGTTAAGATGCCGATAACATTTTTTTACAATTATTTGACAACAGTTAGGAGCCAGAACTCTTTTTGAATACATCAAACAATACAAATACTATAGTATCCTACCCAGAAAGTACCTAGAACTAACGCCTATCCATCAGCAGATCACACTTGCATAGTTAAGATGCCGATAACATTTTTTTACAATTATTTGACAACAGTTAGGAGCCAGAACTCTTTTCGAATACATCAAACAATACAAATACTATAGTATCCTACCCAGAAAGTACCTAGAACTAACGCCTATCCATCAGCAGATCACACTTGCATAGTTAAGATGCCGATAAAATTTTTTTACAATTATTTGACAACAGTTAGGGGCCAGAACTCTTTTCGAATACATCAAACAATACAAATACTATAGTATCCGATCCACAAAGTACCTAGAACTAACGCCTATCCATCAGCAGATCACACTTGCATAGTTAAGATGCCGATAAAATTTTTTTACAATTATTTGACAACAGTTAGGAGCCAGAACTCTTTTCGAATACATCAAACAATACAAATACTATAGTATCCTACCCCGAAAGTACCTAGAACTAACGCCTATCCATCAGCAGATCACACTTGCATAGTTAAGATGCCGATAAAATTTTTTTACAATTATTTGACAACAGTTAGGAGCCAGAACTCTTTTCGAATACATCAAACAATACAAATACTATAGTATCCTACCCCGAAAGTACCTAGAACTAACGCCTATCCATCAGCAGATCACACTTGCATAGTTAAGATGCCGATAAAATTTTTTTACAATTATTTGACAACAGTTAGGAGCCAGAACTCTTTTCGAATACATCAAACAATACAAATACTATAGTATCCTACCCAGAAAGTACCTAGAACTAACGCCTATCCATCAGCAGATCACACTTGCATAGTTAAGATGCCGATAAAATTTTTTTACAATTATTTGACAACAGTTAGGAGCCAGAACTCTTTTCGAATACATAAAAAAATACAAATACTATAGTATCCTACCCACAAAGTACCTAGAACTAACGCCTATCCATCAGCAGATCACACTTGCATAGTTAAGATGCCGATAAAATTTTTTTACAATTATTTGACAACAGTTAGGAGCCAGAACTCTTTTCGAATACATCAAACAATACAAATACTATAGTATCCTACCCAGAAAGTACCTAGAACTAACGCCTATCCATCAGCAGATCACACTTGCATAGTTAAGATGCCGATAAAATTTTTTTACAATTATTTGACAACAGTTAGGAGCCAGAACTCTTTTCGAATACATCAAACAATACAAATACTATAGTATCCTACCCAGAAAGTACCTAGAACTAACGCCTATCCATCAGCAGATCACACTTGCATAGTTAAGATGCCGATAAAAATTTTTTACAATTATTTGACAACAGTTAGGAGCCAGAACTGTTTTCGAATACATAAAAAAATACAAATACTATAGTATCCTACCCACAAAGTACCTAGAACTAACGCCTATCCATCAGCAGATCACACTTGCATAGTTAAGATGCCGATAAAATTTTTTTACAATTATTTGACAACAGTTAGGAGCCAGAACTCTTTTCGAATACATCAAACAATACAAATACTATAGTATCCTACCCAGAAAGTACCTAGAACTAACGCCTATCCATCAGCAGATCACACTTGCATAGTTAAGATGCCGATAAAAATTTTTTACAATTATTTGACAACAGTTAGGAGCCAGAACTCTTTTCGAATACATCAAACAATACAAATACTATAGTATCCTACCCCGAAAGTACCTAGAACTAACGCCTATCCATCAGCAGATCACACTTGCATAGTTAAGATGCCGATAAAATTTATTTACAATTATTTGACAACAGTTAGGAGCCAGAACTCTTTTCGAATACATCAAACAATACTAATACTATAGTATCCTACCCAGAAAGTACCTAGAACTAACGCCTATCCATCAGCAGATCACACTTGCATAGTTAAGATGCCGATAAAATTTTTTTACAATTATTTGACAACAGTTAGGAGCCAGAACTCTTTTCGAATACATCAAACAATTCAAATACTATAGTATCCTACCCCGAAAGTACATAGAACTAACGCCTATCCATCAGCAGATCACACTTGCATAGTTAAGATGCCGATAAAATTTTTTTACAATTATTTGACAACAGTTAAGAGCCAGAACTCTTTTCGAATACATCAAACAATACAAATACTATAGTATCCTATCCACAAAGTACCTAGAATTAACGCCTATCCATCAGCAGATCACACTTGCATAGTTAAGATGCCGATAAAATTTATTTACAATTATTTGACAACAGTTAGGAGCCAGAACTCTTTTCGAATACATCAAACAATACTAATACTATAGTATCCTACCCAGAAAGTACCTAGAATTGCTGAACTTTTTTAGTACCTAGAACCTAGATTGCTGAACATTTTTATAATCTCTTGAATCTGGACGGAATTGCCAGATGTATTTTCATATATATTGTTTGACATAAACAATTAATTATTTATTAATTGTATCGCATTTTTGCGATAGCTATGATCGGGCAACCGTTATTGCCGGAATCGGAACGCTAGCAGATTCACGCCTCATGCGTGGAAGCGAAACACGGTCGCCTAAGACTAGGTGTGTATCCATCGATGTATACACACACATACATCATCCAACGTATTTTCGTTACGATCGAACGCGTGCAAAAAGGTCACCTCTCTCTCTCTGCACGTGGCCGGCGTAGCGAACACACACACGCACAGCAATCGTCGCCTGTTGGGTCTCGAGTCTTCGGCGTAACGCCAGGCATGGAGCCCCTATAGAATACGTGCGCGGCGTTCTCTGGCGGGAGCAGGCGGTGACTCGTAGCCAAAGCTGCGAGGTTCTGCCGTACCACCATGATGGGAGGCCGCGTCGAAATTTTCTGGCGTGTGACACATGGCCTTAAGTGAAAGCGGAAACTTGTGGCGAGATTTAAAAAAAAGTGTCCATCGAGATGCGTGACGTATAGGAAGTTTAATTATATTTTGAACAACCTGTGCAGAAATATCCTCATAGATACAGTCCGATTCGGACTAGGATGCTGGTTCCTCAATCGGAATCCAGTTGGATATCGGATCGGATCCGTGAGCGAAATGTAACACTCGCAAATCAAATTCCAGCCAGGATCCTAATCCGGAACTATTAGATGAAGTAAAAAGTTGTGAGCGTTTTTCCGCTTTATTTCGACGATGAAATTAACATAGGATTATCCGATTTAGATCAAATATGCGTCGTTTTGTTCGATTACTTTTGTCCATTTTGAAGGCAATTTCATAATTCCGCGATTGAAGAAGTCCTCGTCTCTATTGGTAAAAAACTTGACCAGCTCATTTTCACAAGCCTCTCTTGAGGCCAGTTTTGTAGCATCAAGAAAATTTTGCAAATGCTGGAAAAGGTGATAATCGCTTGGTGCCAGGTCTGGACTATACGGCGGGTGCGATAGAACCTCTTATCCAAGCTCTCGTAGCTTCTGGCGCGTCGTTAAAGATGTGTGCGGCTTGGCGTTGTCTTGATGGAACACAACACCCTTCCTATTGGCCAATTCTGGCCGCTTCTGGTCGATCGCCTGCTTCAATCTGGTCAGTTGTTGACAGTAGAGGTCCGAATTGAGTGTTTGGCCCGATGAGAGCAGCTCATAGTGGATGATTCCCTTCCAATCCCACCAAACAAACAGCAAAACCTTCTTGGCCGTTAATCCGGGCTTGGCGATCGCTTGGGCCGGCTCACCGCGATTGGACCACGATCTTTTTCGGCTGTTGTTCTCGTATGTGACCCATTTTTCATCGCCAGTCACCATCCGCTTCAAAAATGGGTTGATTTCGTTACGTTTCAGCAAAGAATCGGAGGCATCAATCCGGTCCAAAAGGTTCTTTTGCGTCAATTCGTGTGGCACCCATACAACGAGCTTCTTTTTGAGACCAGGCTTATGCAAATGGTTCCAAACGGTTTTCTGGCTAATCTTCAGTTCCTGGGCAATGGAATAAGTGCTCACATGCCGGCCCGAGGCAACGATTTCCATGATTTTATCGACATTCTCGACGATTGGCCTACCAGAGCGTGCCTTATCTTCGACGTCCGTATTACCAGAACGGAATCGTTGGAATCACCGCTTTGCTGTTGCATTCGATAATGTATTGGCTGGTTGCCGTGGTAACAGTGGAATACTTATAAGTTATGTTACGAGGAATAAATGAAAAAGTTGAGTTTGGGGCAAGATGATTCCCTTCTAGGTGTACAAGATGATTCCTAGATATCATCTTGTAAGCAAATAACTTACCTCATTTATTTTTGTTACAGGTAATGAAGCGTAATTACAAACGTTGATTTTGTTGGTTTATTTTTTAATAACTAATTTAAATAAATAAAATTTAAATTGAATTTAATTAAATTAATAAATTAGTAAGAAATCATAAATAAAAGATAAATTAATAATAAGTGAATTAATTAAATTAAATTAAAATAAAATGAATAATAAATAGAAATAAATTTAAGTTGGCCTATTTTTTTTAGATTGTACGATGAAGAATTTTTTTTCAACATTTGATGTTGGTTATGAAAGTTTGTTGTCGTAATTATATAAAAAGATTGTCTATGTATGTTCAAACTACATTAATAATGTATTATTGATAACAGAAATAATAATTAATATCTAAGTAATTTACGACTGGCTGTAGAAGACTGGTTTAGTTTAATTCTAGTTGAGTGAGATAAAACTTATTTATTTATGCAATTTTTTTTATATTTACTTAATTTCTCCAAAATAAAAAAAAATCCCAAAATAGGGGCAAGATGATCCGGAGGATCATCTTGAACACCGGGGTGTCCAAGATGATCCTTATGTAAGTTTTTGAAATAAGGAAATCTTTTTATTGAAACCCTAATAAATTGAATTGCATACGCCAATTGTAAGATAGATAAATATTGCCAGTAGTAAACGCTTCCGGATCTAAATTATGTTGAATATCTTTGAAATCACGAGCATTCTCCCTTAGGGGGATCATCTCGTAAACATTTCCCCTATACGTACATCAATAAAGAATATCGCGGCATTTGTCAGTCGAACGAGCTCTCGCAAGCGCGATCAATCGCTCTTCCGTGTGCCCCGATACGGTACGAGCGCCGTATTCAAACTCTCGCTCTTCCGCCTCTCTCAGGAGCTTTACCCCGTAAGTATGCGAGAAAACACGGAGCCACGACGGGGCAAAGTACCGAAAGTAAGACCTCGCGCAACTTTCGCTCTTATTTCCTCACGCTGAGACGCGAGACCGATTGAGTGACTTCGCAAAATGATTATTTCTCGTTTCACTCCATACTCTCCCTCCCTTATTCCCAGCTTTTTTCTCGTACTTGAGTATTCCAGAAAATAATTGTGTGTGTGTGCGTATGTATAAGTCTTATCGAAGATTTGGCAAAGTAAAGATTCGTCCGGTATGAAAAAGTTTTCTTGGCTTGCGACTTCACACAATCCGAATTTACCATTTTGAAAAATATCAGCGTCTTTTGCCGATAATGAAATGCGCGTTTTTTTAAGATCTTTATTTTATTATGTTATTAGAATAGAGAAGGCAAAAAAATGTATTACTAAAAAAAAATTGTCACAAGGGTTTAACCTCCATAAAAGAAATGTGTCTTCGTCCGTGCTGGTACTTCTGATCGAGCCGTATAAATAATTGGTAACAAATGGATACGAGTGGAAGCACTTTCCCACGAGTTTTCCCCCGAATAGAGATTTTTTTGTTTTTTTTTTTTTACTTCAGTTTCCTTTAATTTCGGAGCATGGATTTGCGCAATATCGTCGAACGCATTTAGTTTTGTAGTAATCAGAGTAATGGGAAATTGCACACTGCACTGCAGGGCAAGAGGAGGAAGAGGAGGAGGAGGGGAGCGGGGGAGGTTGCAAGGCGTACAAAATCGAGGTAAGTAAAAGGATACGGAAGGAAGCGATGCGCAAACACTATTAGACATAGTACACAACAAAAAAAAAAGAGTTGGGAGCTCCGATCGTTCGGGAAATTACCGGCGAAACGAACAGAACGAAAAAAAAAGCAATGGATGTATAAGAAATGGAAGAAATGAAAGACGAATCGAGAGAAAAGCTTTTTCGAGTCGAGATAGACTCGACGAAGAGAGAAGAAGAGCGTGAGAGTGGGAAAGAGATAGAGAGAAAAAGAGAGACAAAGAGTGAGAGAGAGAGAGAGAGAGAGAGAGAGAGAGAGAGAGAGAGAGAGAGAGAGAGAGAGAGAGAGAGAGAGAGAGAGAGAGAGCAAGAGAGAGAGAGAGAGAGAGGAGCAGACAAACAGACAGACGGACAGGCAGACAAGGCAAAAGAGAGCGGCGAAATGGATAAATAGAGAGAAAAGTAAGAAAGGTGTAGAAGGAGAGCAAGGGAAATTTCAGCTAGATATCATAGTAAACACGTTTTATTTTCGTTTTGAGAAAACGAGTATTCAGGAGCTGGAGAGAAAATTAAAGAGAGAGAGAGAGAGAGAGAGAGAGAGAGAGAGAGAGAGAGAGAGAGAGAGAGAGAGAGAGAGAGAGAGAAGAACTCTCTATCTCTCTCTCTCCCCTTCCCCTCTCTCTGTCATACATACACTCTATACTTTTCTTCTGGACTCCAGTTATATATATACAGGGTGTGGCGTAAAGAATAGTCAACCCGTTACCTGTGGTTGGGGGGCATCATGACTGATCAGAAAATCAAAATTTGTGTTTAGTAAAAGTGTCATGGTTTTCGAGTTTTTGCCCCTTTTTTAAATTTCATAAATAATTACACTCTTGGTCACTCTTTTCGATGGCATGGACACAAATAAAGGTATTTTCTCAGTCTGTTTTTTGAGAAGTACTCTTTGATAGATGTGCTATCCAATGTAAACTTTTGTTTTTATACCGCTAGCTTAATTTTTTTATTATTCAAAATTTTTATGCAAAAATTAGTTGGACGAAAAAAAAAAAAATGAAACTGAGCGCCCGTGGTGTAAAAAAAATGTATGGTGACCTGTGTGACCAAGTCACAATAAATTAGTCACCATACATTTTTTGTTACACCGCGGGCGCTCAAAGTTTCGGTTTTTTTTTTCGTCAAACAAATTTTGCATAAAAATTTTGAATAATAAAAAAATTAAGCTAGCGGTATAAAAACGAAAGTTTACATTGGATAGCACATCTGTCAAAGAGTACTTCTCAAAAAACAGACTGAGAAAATACCTTGATTTGTGATCATGCCATCGAAGAGAATGACCAAGTGTCTAATTATTTATGAAATTTAAAAAAGGGGCAAAAACTCGAAAACCATGACACTTTCACTAAACACAAATTTTGATTTTCTGATCAGTCAAGATGCCCTCCAACTACAGGTAACGGGTTGACTACTCTTTACGCCACACCCTGTATATATATATATATATGTAGATGTCTGGATGCAAGTTTCGATCTCTGTATTATTCTAGCGTGTACAGCTCCTTCTCTCTACTTTTGCCCATTCGTCAAATTTTCGTTATCCGTACCCGCAATGCTTCATTACTTTCGACTCGCACTGGCTATTGTAAGAAGGTAAAATCACAAGAACGAAAAAACATCAAAAATAATTTTCGAAATAAAAAAAATAAGAAATACGATAAACCCTCGAATTTATGGTAATTCGTTAATTCGTCAAGTTCTCATTGCTCGTAAATTTGTTATATTATACTCGACTCGCACTCGTTATTATAAAAAATAAAAATCACAACAGCGACAAAACATGAAAAGTCCTTTTCGAAATGAAAAAAAAAAACTCTCGAATTGATCGTATGTCGCCAGTTCGGAAAAAAAAATCTCGAAGTCGTATTTCGCCAATTCGTCAAGTTTTCGTTCCTCGTACCCGCGCATGCTCTATTACTTTCGGATCACACTCGTGATACTAAAAAAAAAATCACAAAAAGAGAAAAACATGAAAAATCATTTTCGAAATGAAAAAAAAAAAAATACGATACATTCTCGAATACTAGCTGAGTGGTGGTTTGTAGCACTAACTGTAAAAAATATGATTGCTTCCGTTTTTCACATCACCATTGGGCAGTGAACACAAATGGGGGCCGTAGCGTAGAGATGAAAAAAAAAAAAAACATGCACGATATTCTCACGAGGTGTCGCGTACATTTTACATAAAAAGGTCATGGAGTAGCTTGATTAGCCGTTGGAACGAGACACGTTTTGCTCTCTTTGAGACTTTGAATTATTTCGCGTACAGCTTGAAGGAAGTGCCCACAGGCAAATAGGGGGCTTGTAAAAACTCGAAGGGTAGTTTTGAAAAAAGAAAGTTTGCGAGAGCTCATTATATATATATATAGATGTTGTAATTTTCCATCGGTCCCTACGCCCACGCCATTCGATTTGCCAAAATCATTCCACCGGGACGAGTTACCGAGAGAATTGAATTTTTTTTTCTTCAAGCACTGCAAATACATCGCTCATCGACGGGGCTGTAAAAACGTGTTGAGCGTGAGTTGCCCGAAATTCATAAAATTGTACCGCGTTCATTTTGCCAAGAGCAAAAGAAAAAAAAATACGAGCCAAAAAGTTTGAGATTGAAGGCGCGAGAGGGGCTTGAGAGATGAAAACTCGTCTCACGGTCGGTTGGCTTCCTGCTTGTAAAAATTAAACTTTAGCCCGACATTTTTCCGGTGGCGAAGAGTGTTTTATATCGTCGTGTGAACTTTCAAAGGACCTCGGACGCCCCGCGTGCCCCGTTTCTCGCGCGTCGAAAAGTTTAAATTGAATTAACCTAATACGAAGGCAGAGGGATCGACGATATATGAGGAAAGGTGATTTTAAAGAAATTTTACTTTGAAAACCACCCTTATAACGGTCTATTGTCCCCATACTCAACATTGTGTAAATAAATGACTTTTTTTTCATACCAATACGTTTGAAAGTGAAAAGAGGAATATAAAAGTACCCTAGACGATGGTACTTTTCTATTCCTGGAGATCGTTAAAGTTCGAATGGAGGAACACTCGTAATGATCTTACGATCCAACAACCGAGGGGGAAAAAAACACAACTTTTAGACTCCTCTAGTAACTTTAGTTAAAATCGAATACCAAATTCACTCTAGTCCCATGGTTTTCTTTGTCGATATACGACAATAAATAAATTCGTCGCATTATAAGTAAATTATTCATTTATTATAAATACAAAATAATTGCAATATATTATTAATACAAAATAATCAATAAATCAATTTGTCGCATGATAGATAAATGATTTAATTATTATGTGCAATTATTTGCAAATGGCAGGCTGGAGGTAGAATCGACGTGGAAGACTGACGGAAAGGGCTGGAAAAAAAGCACCTCACGATGGATGCATTTTCACCCCGGCAGTTTCGTTGTGCCGAATTATGCTAGGGTCTCAAAAATTGTGAAGATTTCCGTTTATAGCGATTCTGGAAGCTTATTTTTTGCTTTCATTTCTTTTTTTTTGTCTGTTTTTTTTATCCAGCAAAGTCGGCAGCGAGTCGAGCTAGCCTCGAGCTGAGGCTGGCTCGACTCGCCGCCAAGCCGGTACCGTTCGTTGACTTAGCACACACACCGGGCACCCAAGGAGCACTAAGTATATAAGCGAGTAGACACGACGGACCGCTCTATCGAATTCACTGAACACGTACGTGCCAGGCTTTCGAAATGCACCCGGGCTGTCACGTTAAAAACCGATTTATTTATTCTCGCGTGCTTACGCCATTTTCCAGTTTTCCCGGGCGACCAACTCATCATTCCTACTGAGTATGAGAAAGAGCGAGAGAGAGAGAGAAAGAGAGAGAGAGAGCGAGAGAGAGAGAGAGAGAGAGAGAGAGAGAGAGAGAGAGAGAGAGAGTGAGAGAGAGAGAGGGTGGGAGCGAGTGAGTCACAAGGAAGTGAACGAATTTATCAAAGTTAGCCATTTTTCACCTACACGGTAGAGGGTTTATGAATAAATGAACCTAGACCATGATGTATGGGATTGTATTTATATTTTCTTTCGTCTCGGTTTTTCGCACCTACAAATTTTAGTCAACTACTTAACTCGACATTACAATACGATCCAAACGAGCGAAAGTATTTTTTTTCCCCTTAATATACCTTTGTGAGGGGTATATTAAGGGAAATATACCTTTGTGAGGGCAAAATCTAGGGTCATTATGACAATTTATTTAAGAAAACCAAAACAATATTTTTAAATTCGGCTTTTCATACATGTTAGTACAAGTCTTAAAGTAAAAGAATTTTTTAAAAATTATTTTGAAACAAAATGGCGGCGCGGTAGTCGATGAAAGAAAACTCCTTTTTTTTCCATAGTCCTCTACGGGCGTATTCGCACAGGTCATAATTTTCAAGCTACAACAAAAAACGAAACATATTTTGAAAGTAGATATAAAAAACTAGTCCAGTACGTAGGGGTTTTTCAAAATATTGATTTTAAAAAAATGGCGTTAATATGAAAAAAAAAAAAAAATCGTAAAAAAATCGCTCGAATATCGATCATAAAATTTTTAAATTTCAACTTATCGAAAAAATCCTACGTACTGGACTAGAAAATGTTGTCAAGAAGCTACAGTTAAAATTTCAAGTTAATCGATTGAAAACTCGAGGCGCTACGCATACGCCCGTGTCTAAACACAGAGTTTCGAGAAAAACGCGTTTAAAGTTTTAAGTCCTGTAAAATCATGAAAATTTCGTGTTTACCTTCAATCGGCGATGCCTGAACCCCCTCATAAAACCTTTTGAATATCATTTTTGGATAATTAAGGGACCTTTTAAGCCAATAAAAATAAATGCAAAAAAAAAATTTACAAAGTTATATTCCCCCTCAAAACACTCGATAAATGTCAATGATATTTTATTGTAATATATTTTCGATAAAATACAGGTAATAATTGTATTTTAATTATCATCGATTATTTATAATACTTCATTAATAAAGATTATCATTCGATATTTATACGATTTAACGTTACGAGTTACTACACCACGGTGCCAACAAATAATCAATCAACTGTTACTTAATTGCACATTGTACATCGTCATAACATCATAACGATATGCAATTGCATTTGTGAATTATCCCAATCATAATCGATCAAAATTATCTTGATTTATTCATTCTATGGATCTTTCATTATATATAATAATTTCATTACAAATAACTTGTAATGAAATTATAATTTCATTACAAAAATAATACATCGAACGCACAATAATTCGCGTCAGAGAAAAACTAGCGGATATATCGAAAATGCATTTTTCAAATATATTTTCGAAGTATACTTTTCATCCCTCGATATCTGTATCGTTATCTCCAATAAAATGTTCATTTTTATTTCTTTTTTTTTTTTCGTCGATCAGAAATGCGCTTTTGCAACATTATCAGAGCGAATCGAAAGCTTTATCATCATGAAAATACGCGGAGCAAGCGAAACGACTGAGAGTATAATTTAACGCGTGAATTCAGTCGTGAGTTATTTATCGAAGCTCATGTGGAGAGACTGTGCCGTTTCATTAGGATGATTGACCCATTCGAAATACGGGCTAACTGATCGATCAATGATTTGGCTGATGAATGCGCTTGAAAGCTAATGTTAATTGGATAACCACTGACATTTTCTATATAAATATAAAGGTAAAAAGTAAACCACCCTAATATGTATATATATATATATATTAGGGTGGTCCACTTTTTACCTTGTTTTTTTATTTCTTTGCGGGCCACCTGATCAAATTGTGACAAATAGAGGAAAAAAAAATATCGCAAAGGCACCCTGTAATCGGAAAATGTTTAGAGGTCGTTACCGAGCATTATAACATTTTTACTATATATTTTCCCCACCATGGAGCCTCGACTCGTGTCCAGTATGTTATTGTCTCTATCGGATTGTGTTTAAGGTAGTAGTCTTGCCACAGTCACGTTGAAAAGTTTGTTCTCCGCTCAATCGATGAAAACTTCGAAATATTGCGAAATATCCTTATTTATAATAGGTTGTACCTCTTATTGGGATGTAAAAACCTATAAAGTAATGATGAAAACGCTTAATAAAATGTTTACCTAACCCTCACTTATGTATCGACTATCCATTTCGGCTACTCGTACGTAGATACTCTGCGTATACGAATATGCACACACTACTGTAATCTAGTTCTAGTCTGCTCCAGTCGCTTCGTGGCGCTAGCGTCGCTAGGCATTGCTTTATTTAAATCGCTATATCTCTGAAACTAGCCGGTCAAAACTCATGATTTTTTTTACCCACTTCATAATATGTTCTTCTGTAATTGAAAATAAAAAAAATCTGTAGGAAAGTTTCGAAGTTTTTACGTGAATGTGAAATTTTCCACTACTCTCCATAAGAACACGCGTAATCCATGAAATCGTTGATTGCCAATATCTCTAAAACGGAACGGTGAATCCTTTTGCAATTTTGGAGGTCATAATTGAATAGTGTCCAGAATGAGCTCTCAAAATAAATTTAAAAAATCTATAGAAAAACGCCTTGGCGAGACTACTACCTTAAAGTGGCTACTACCGTCCTAAAAAAGTTCATGAACCATCTATGGTATCTGTCAGAATAGTTCATCTGTTTGTCTTTTTTCAATGACGATGTTCCAATTAAGACGAAGCGCGAAATGACTAAATCATTAGCACGTCCAGGGAGTACCAGTCGTCAAGTGAAAGCTGAAATAACAGTCCAGGGCCTTATTAACATCACATTGGCAGACCGTAACCGCTTGTAGGTTGCGATTTTCTGAAATAATAAAAATAGAATCAACTTTTCTTGCTCGGGACCCAAAGGAGTAGAAAAGTGATGAAAGCTTTTTAAAGTATTTCACTATTTGCAAAGGATTCCACAGGACACAGCAGAGCGAGGAGTTGCCCTTATAGAAGAATTTAATCGGGCTTTTACATGTGATGAAGAACAGAAATAGTATCTGCTGTTAGGCGTAAGCGAACATCGGAAGAACATGCCAAATTTCAATATCAGTACGATTTCACATGCTATAAAGAATTAAGATAAAGTTACATTGTTAGAAAAGTATAAACAAATTTGTATTCCGACAAATAGTTTGGAAAAAATATAAATCATTCAATTTCATTCATTTTCAGAATAATTTTGTTTAAACCCAGCTAGCGACCTCTAAATATTTTCTAATTACAGGGAGCCTTTACGATATTTTTTTTTCTCTATTTGATCACAATTTGATCGGATGGCCCACAAAAAATAAAAAATGGACCACCCTAATATACATACAGGGTGTCACAAAATTACCTGACATTTTAATTTATTAATAAAACGTATTATTCATTTGAAAAATACAAATCGGCTTCGTAAAAGAAATCCCTTAATTACAATCAGATCCAATTCAATTGGACCTGGTTCCAATTTTAATTCGTCAGTCTGATAGACTCGGCAACACTCTAATCGATGTAAAATCATTTGCTGATGATGAATTATCTAGTTCAAAGCCGATCGCAACAAAGGTAGCCTAGCAAGGCTTACCTAATCTGCGAAAGTTATCAGCACTACCTGTACAGAAATTTTTATTTTAATATAAAGTACAAACATGGAGATTATGTGTGGAACACAATATCCGATAAATGGCCCCCTCGTCATAATTTGCATACGTTCACTCTTTTGACGAAATTTTCAATAACATTTTGGCATAATTGCGGACTAATTTCATTAATGGTGCGTCCAATTGCTTCCTTGTGCTCCGGAATTGTCTGTGGATCATTGGCATACACTTTTATTTTCAGAAACCCCCAATGAAAGAAGTCCAATGGCGTCAATTCGCATGATCTTGGTGGCCAATTCACATCGCCGCGACGCGAGATAACACGACCATGAAACTTCGTCTGACAATAACTACGTTGTTTCGCAGTAAATTTTCACAATTTTTATGCGTTGCTCGATTATGTAATTTTTCATGACTAAACCTCAATACTTCCTGATGCCAGTTGTCAAAGATTAGTACTCTATATTCGCCACAAAAAAGAAATATAGCGCGCAATTTAAAATGTCAGGTCATTTCAAGACACCCTTTATATATAAACATGGTATTTGTTTTTATCGAATAACCACCAGAATACCATATGCATAAGCATTTACAGGGGTAGAAAAGAGTTAGGGCAGTGGCGTGAGGTCTGCTCTATTTTTTATTTAAAATAATACTAAAACAATATAAAAAATTATGTGCATGCGAAAACGCAAAAAATAAAATAAATAGCACATAAAATCAAATATTGAAGTCAGCTTCCATCGCTCTGATAATTAAAATGAAGCTTTAAAACGACATTAATAATTCGTGAAAAGACATGCGAATATTAATTTCCAAATTAATCAACGGAAGAAAAGAAAAAACAAATTCCACTTATTTTGCGAATGAGTCGAAAATAGCAAAAAAAGAGTAAATAAATTAAAATCAACAGAGCGCAACGAATAATAACAAATGAAAGCTATATAGATGTGAAGACGATTGAGACTGCAAAAAATCGAAGAAGCGATTTCGATCAGCGACCATAATCAGCTGTTTTTCCCTATTTTGCTTTTTTGCTCTTCCCGGAGGACAATCTGATCCGGAATAATGTTACACGTTCGGAAGCGGAGCCGCCACCGGGAGGAACGGGAAAGTACCAACGAAGCGTATTGCTACAAAGCGCAGAGATAATGGTAATGAGGCAGTCAAGATCCGTGGCTGAATAAGGTTACGTAGAAGGTGGAGGGAACCATATATACGAGGCTAAGTGATGTATTTAAGGTAAGCGGCTTAGGATACGACCGCGGGCTGACGAGTACGATGGAATGTGTGCAAGAATGGATGTGAAGCAGCCAGGCAACGAAAACGGGTGCTCTTACTTTTCCACTTGCCACATACGCGCACCTACTCCGACGTCAAATTGTTCTCTCAAGTTTGAAGTCCCGGAGGCTTGCGTGCAGCGACCGATGAGGAACTGCGTTTGCTCTTTAAGCTCACGCTTGGAGACTTCCTGATTGTACACAGGGTAGCCTGAAAAGTGACGTTCAAAAGGATAATCTTGATGCCTCGTATCAGGACTCATCCGAATCACCCCCGCATGTATGATCTACGATCTTTTTTAGTTTTCGAGAAAAATACATTTTTTTTTCTGTTGTGTATGCACTCTCCTCGCGATTTTGTTAAACTTGTGTTATCGCTATAAAGTGCACTGTTGAGTAATAAATAAATGACTAACTGAAAATTAACGTAAATGCCTTAGATTTTAATCAAAAGTTTAAAAAAATAGGTTTGTGAATATATTAGTCTAAATGACTCTTAATCGCGTTGAAAAACTTCCGAGAGAAAAGTACATACGCAAAAAAGAAAAAAATCAAAACCTACAGGAAAACTCGAAAAAAACATTGACAAATGCCTTCTTCTCGAAAATTAGAAAAGATTGTGGAACATAGATGCGGGGGTGATTCGGATATTTAGATTCCCTTGAAATTGTTGATTTTGCGGACAGGACCATCCTCGAAACGACCTTCATACGAATGTGCTCATATTTATCTAAAGGTGACTTTGTCTGCACTCAAACCTCCATAGTCCCTTGCAGAAATATTGTCATGGATATAGTCCGATTCGGACTAGAATCCTGGTTTCTCAATAGGGATCCAGTCGGATATCGGATCGGATCAGGGAGCGACATGTAACGCTTGCAAATCGGATTCCAGCCAGGATCCTAATCCGGAACTATTAAGGACTCTTGACAGAATACAAATAGAAACTTTGCATAGGATCCGGGCTAGAGTCCCGAACTTCTAAAAGAAGATCTAGTTCGATATCGAATCGGATCCCAGGGGTGAATTTAAAAATCACCAGGAGATACCGATCCGTATCAGCTGGAGACGGTGGACATTTTCGGAAATCATTTATTCAAGGATCTGAAGAAGATCAGGTAAAAATTGGTGCTACAGTATAATTGTGAAAACTTATATATTTTAATAACAGAATTTCGAACAAAATTCTTTATATTTAATAAAAAATTTAGAAAAAAACAATTTATAGAGCTTAAAAGACTTATATTTCCTGAAGAAAAGCGATATCCAGTGAGTAAAAAAGTATTTGCACATCGCGTGTTTTTCACATTATCCTACGCAAAAAAAATTTAATCTCTTTTAAATATTTTTATAAAAATTTTATTTTTTCTCGAAAATTTTTTTGAACATTTTATTTTTCTTCGAAAAAAAAAAAATTCTAAAGTATTTTATTTCGCAGGACAATTTGAAAAACGCATGGTGTGCAAATGCTTTTTTTTTACCCACTGTAGTTTATTTATTGTAAGTAATTATTTTTAAATTAAATGAAGATCGTTCAAACTAAGAAAATATATATTAAATTTGCTAAGAAAAATCTATTTAATACGTATTTCAAATTCTTGCCACCACGTCTCCGCCTTATGCTGCGTAGTGGGCGCCATCTGGATTTCGCTGAGGATACCTCTTCTAGGGAATCCGTATCGTATCCCGAACGGGATTCGATCGGAACTTACCTATTCCTAAAAAATGTCTGCAGATGGTGTTGACTACCAAGGGTAATATACTATTATGAGGACAGCCCTTAAAGTTGAGTGGCTTTGGAATCGCCTTTCCTCACATATACACCCATATATACATACATATATATATATGGATGTTTAATTGTCCGACCTTACACTAGGTTTAGCATTTAAGGGTAGAACGGGGAGTACCGAAAACACATCGGGCACTCGACGTGTTATGGGAACAACGACGGCGAAGAGTCGACGCTGAAGTTCCCGGCTCGCGTCGAACAACACGAGAGCGAGGAATTAGATGGCATGCGAAAATCCCTCTGTGGTCGTTTTCATCTGTGGCCTCGAAGGAATTAAGTCCTGACTATACATACATATATATATATATAGGGCAGGTCAGGCGCGTGTCCTCCGCCTACGCTATGCCTGTGGTGCGGTACTTGGTCCCTTTTACACACGAGAGTGTATAGTCCGGTGGTTTAGCCTGCCAGTTCAAACGATACAATTTTCACTTAACCCAAGAAATTTACGAACTCTAACCCCCAACCATCCCCGACGCCGTCAGCCTCAAAGTGGAGACGCTTAAAGCCGCTAGACGTTTCTACCAATTTAATCCCAACTGAAACGTCAGGGGAAGCCAGCCCGGTGCTCTGCACACCTTGAGAGCATCTACGCCCAGTGGCTTAACGGAAATTTCGTGTCACACGGGAAAAATTAATTGATGCGGGTGCGCAACCTCGGGAGCGAAGTTAACTTACGCTTGAACAGCAAGTTTTTTTTTTCTTTCTAAATCGGCATTTTTGTGGAGAACGATCTGTTTGACAGCAGAAGTCAGTAAAAAGCGGAAATGATCTCGAGTAGTTTTGCGAAACCTCAATTTTGCGTAGATATAGAAAAATTATTTCAAATACGCAGGCTAGGTCGTATCAAGGGGGGAAATAAATACATGTAGTGGCATTAAAAAAACAATTTCTTTTTATACTAAAAATGTTCGAACTTGATGGACTATTGTATGAATTGGAAACGCTGATCAGCCGGTAAGTCATTGGAATTGAAATTGAGTTTTCGTAGTTCGAAACATCAGAAACGTTTTTTTGTAAAAACTACATTTTTAAGGAGGTTGGAGCGTTACCCACAATCCAAGCTCTTGGAAGAAAAAAAATATATGTTATTGTCCAGACTATACTGAGTCTTTGCGAATTTTTAGAAATTTTTTCACCACAAAACACTAGAATTATAAAATAGTTTATTGTATGTAATTTTACGTGCGGTTACATGGCCAAGACGTTCAGGCTACGGGTGATGTAATTTTTTTGGCCATTTAGCACGAAGATTAACCTTTTGTAACAACGGATTGACATAAACTAAAGCTTTGTAAGCATTTAGAAAAAAAACCCATCTTGTCCATCGAAAACCATATATATTCAATATTGAACCATTTGATAAAAGATTGTGAATCTTTTTAATCTTTTAAATATTTTTAATCCTTCTAAGCTAACAAAAGATTACGACTCTTTGATCATAATCATCAATAATGTTATACTTCTTCAAGTTCGTAATAGCACAATAGTTTTTCTTTTTCACGTAATAAAAGTATGAAAATGCATAGTTTTGCCCTTAATTATATATTTTATGAAAACTTAGCATCCACAGGATAAATCTATGATTTATCCTGTGGATGTTTGCATGCATTTTTAAATAACTTTAAATAATAACAGGATTAAATATAATTACATTATATAAAATTATATTATAATTATATAATATAATATAATTATAAATATAATTATATTATATAATTAAATAATAACAGGATAAGTCATAGATTTATCATGCACGCAGGACAAATCTATGATTTATCCTGTGGATGTGGGTCCTGTGAACTTCGCATGCATTTTTTAAAGTCTATTGAATAAAAAAAAACGCATAAACTGTAATCTGGCTCAATTGGACCGCTCCAACCTCCTTAAGTTTGTGAGAAACATCATTTTAAAATGAGTTGACCAATCGTGCTGTAATTGTACACATAATTCAATAATAATATGACCGTAAACGTATACCGAGTTGTTTATAAAAATCACTTTTAGAACGTACTTTTTTATTGCAAAAAAGAACGAAAATATAGTGTAAAATTTTTATCTTTTTTTCTGTAGTGTCCCATTTTTTTATTCTCAACTTTTTAATTATTTCTTAGGTATAAGGTCACCTTTTGGATGTTAAAATACTAAAAATTCTTGGCTCATATTTTTCAGGTCAATATTGAAATCGTTGGATTTTCCACAAACGGACAACTGCCGCTCTTCCTGGAAGATCACGCCATAACCTCGCAAATTTGCAATATTTTTTTAATGCATGAATTTATTAAAACAGTTAAATTATGTAATAATTTGTACCTGAAGTGTCAAATATAAACCATTTTGTTCCTTTCCAAAAAAACATTAAAATTGGCTATTTTTTCGTCCTTTACATGTATTTTCCCCCTTAAAGGCTGTGTGGTGTAACGAGTCAAGAGAGAACACGTGCCAAAAACCTGTGCAGGCATGTTCCATTTGCCCGAGCAATTACCAGCTTCGCTCTGCAACCACTTACGTAATAATCAACCAGGCCTGATCCCATATTCCATTCGATGTATTTACTCGTCCGGTTTCGACCCTGTACACACTAGCGATTTTCTCTCGACTCGTCAGGACGGCGTTTCCGGGTCCTTTCCTCCAGAATTCACTAAAATTCAATCTACACACACTCTCTCTCTCCTTCTCCCTCTCTCACTTGGACTCTCACGCCCGTAGCTTTTGAAGGGGGTTACCGTCAATCTAGGGACGGGTATTTCCATCGTCATTTCACAAATCAAACATCCATTAATAGCACTTAATTTCCCTATTCGAAGATCGGATTCGCTCGACTTTCTATAAGGAAATGATGACGAATTTTCCGATTACGAGATTCTCACTTACCCGTGTCGATTTCTCATTCGTGTTTGTTGATTGAGGGTCAAAGGGACGCGAGGTGGTGACAGATTTCACGGACGTTGAAGAACTTTGGGAGGAAGTGAGTGTAGCTAATTGACGAGAGATCCAGAGCACCGGAGAGCATGGATTTTCCGGATGGCAAGCGTCAGGCTGTTCTTGCTTTTAGATCTCTTCGTGGTCAACCGTCCTCTTCTGCCAAATTTGCAGTCTAGCATAATTACTTATTTACGTGACTGTGCTATTGAAACGCAACAAAAAATCGATTTTCACTTGTACCTTTTTATCACTAGACGAAATATTTTTCTCGCAGATTTAGGTGAGATCCTAAACATGTTGGGATTCTAGAGGGAAGATTTTAACCATTTTTGAATCCTAGAGGTATGATCCTAAAAATGTTCGAATCCTAAAGGGATAATCCAAAAAAATGTTGAACCCCAGAGCGATGATCCCGAAAATTCTTGAATCTCAGACGGATGATCCTAAAAATATTTAAATCCTAGAGGGTCGATCTGAAAAATATAATTTCAATCTAATCATTTTTATGCTGCAGAGATGATCCTAAAATAGTCTGAATCCTAGAGGAATGATCCTAAAAACGTTTGAAACCTGGAAGGATGAGCCTCAACATTTTTGAACCCTAGAGGGATGATCCTCCAAAATATTGAATCCTAGCAGGATGATTCTAAACATTTTTTGATCCTAAAGGGATAATCCTAAAAATGTTTGAATCCTGGAAGGATGATCCTCAACATTTTTGAATCCTAGAGGGATTCAAAAATGTTGAATCCTAGAGGGATGATCCTAAGAACTTTGAATCCTAAAAGGATGACCTGAAAAATGTGGTATCCTTTAGGCATGATTCTTAAACATTTTTTAATCCTAGAGGGATGATCCTGAAACATGTTGTATGCTCTAGGGAGGATCCTAAACATTTTTTAATCTTAGAGGGATGATCCTGAAAAATGTTATATCCTCCAGGGATGTTCCTAAACATTTTTTAATCCTAGAGGGATGATCCTAAAAAATTTTGAATCCACGA
This sequence comes from Ophion ventricosus, assembly GCA_963932345.1. Classification (NCBI taxonomy): domain Eukaryota; kingdom Metazoa; phylum Arthropoda; class Insecta; order Hymenoptera; family Ichneumonidae; genus Ophion; species Ophion ventricosus. Next base: position 26,566,112 of record OZ010717.1, read on the forward strand.
GGGATGACCCTAAAAATATTGAATCCTAGAGGGATGATCCTAAAAAAACGTTTTCAGTCATTTTCATAGACCAAACGAGCAAAAAAAAATGGCGAGTGAAAAAAATAATTTTTATTGCGTTCGCCAGGGTTGTTTCAACGTCGTAACCGGTCTCAAGGATTTTTGCTCTTCTGTGGCAGATGGCGTTACTTGCAGGCGTTTCGAGAATAAATATAGAAGTTTGGGACAGTTCGTGCGAGCGGATATTTACGCGAGAGGGAATGAGAAAAAAGGGATTATGTTTCGTGAAAATTCAATGAGTCATTACCTGCAACGGATATTCAATTAACGGTGACCGCTCATATCCGTTATTTATTTCGATTTCCTCGAATTGCCTATAAATATTCTTCCAGCTCTCTCTCTTTCTCTCTCTCTCTCTCTTTCTCTCTTTCTCTCTCTTTCTCTTTCTCTCTTTCGCTCTCCGCTCTCTTGCTTTCGACGTTTGCAATTTTACCATTCATTAATTAAACGGTTTCCGAAAGTGGAACAGAAATGCGGGTGCTTTCGAGAGCATCCGATAATTATCGGAACGCTCCAATGTAAATTTATATATATATATATATATAATATAAATATATGCTAACCCCTAGAATAGCCGTGAGTTTGTGGTTGATCGCACGAGCTGGTCGTGCATTGGGCCGAGCCGGTGCAACGACGAGGTGAGTTTACGTACGGAAAGGTACACGATAAATATAGAGAATGCCCCACGTTATCGGCTACGTCAGTAATCAGAACATCGGTGCGGGAACTCCCTATACAATGTGTTTGTCTAACGAAACTATGCTGGTCTCGTATTCGATCCAAACGTACATCGTTTTTGTTTTTACAAAATAAAAATCGCACAGCAAACGAAAATTGATCCGATGCGGATCCAGTTGAAATAATTTATTCCGGCTCTTGATATTTGTAAATACGAGTTCTATGTACATGCACATGTACAGGGTGTCCCGTAAATACTATGTCATGTTAAAGGTCGTATTAGATCGGATGATCACGTGCTGGAACATCAAATGTTGCTCTAAGGAAAAATCCCAGCGTTTTTGAGATCTTTGGACTCTTGATATTTTGTAAAATCCCTGATCTTGCATAATCCTTTTGTTACATTTTCGACATTAAGCGTTTTTGTAATACTTCTTGGTATGAAAGTTGTCTTGAATAGCTTTTTCTTTTGCATACAAAATGGTTCTAAAAAACTTTAGAGGTATCCAACAACAACAAAAATTTGTTTACAGTCCTTTACAATGTTTACAATGAAAATTGCAATTGTTTACAATGAAAATAATGTTCTCATGACCTCCCTAAGAAGAAGCAACTATTCAAGACTATTTTGATGCCAAAAAGGATTACTAAAAAGTTCATCTGTCAAAAACGCAGGGAAAAATATCATGCAATGTAAGAGATTTTACAAAATATTAAAGAAGTCCAAGAATGTGAAAATTGTTGTGGTTTTGACTTGAGGCGAATTTTGTATTCTAGAAGGTCATGGTCCAATCAACCACCTTCTTAAGTATGACGTGGTATTTACCAGACACCCTGTATATAAATATATATACAATTTCAATGCATAAATATATATGATATTATTTATTGTGTATGTACTATATATGAAATATGCGAGCACGTTTGTGTGTATATATATATTTATTTATCATTGATATTGTGTATTTTAATTACTTGAATTTGCAAATATGTACGACGCGCTGTAACAATTGGTTCGTTTCCGAAGGCTCAGCATCAATCAATAATTAAATAAAGAAACCCTCAGCCACTTATTTTATTAAATCAATTTTTCAAACGTTGCAACAATAGTTTGTCTTAAAAAACAAAAATACATATGCACGTGAAATTATGAGTCTTTAAGGAGTTTTGATACCAACATCGAAATCGTGGTAGGCGATTGAAATTTATATCGCCGAGAGATTAATTTAGAATGCATTGACTGTCTAAAAATCAATCAATTTTACAACATACTTTTGGAGATTTTTAATGTTCAAGTTGAACCTTTATCCATTTGGTAATACATACGTTTTTGGTTTACATCGGCTTATCACTATTATCCATTGGTAATACATAATAGTGATAAACCGATAAAAATAACTACGCAAACCGTGATTGTAGTGTTAGGGATGACGTGCTAAACAATCAAGTGGTTTCTCTACTTCGTTCGAAATATTATGTGTATGACTTAATTTTTACAGATTTTTTCTTCGAGCTTAAAATTATATTTAAAATAGAAATATTTTCGCGGTCTTGTGTGGTTTTGAAAGGATCGGACGCAAGGTTTCAGAACACCGAACGACAAGTCTACGTGAGTTACATAACCTCTCAGAATAGCAGAGTTTACGATGGCAACTGATAAACAGCATATTCGGCACTGCATTTTATACGAAATCCAACAAGGAAAAAATGCTTCTAAAGCACGGGAATCAATTTGTAGTGTTCTTGGTGCCGACGTTGTGTCTTATGAAACGTGTAATTATTGGTACAAACGTTTTAGAAGTGGTGATTTCGATCTTATTGACCAGCCGCGCACTGGACAGGATATGAAGGGTGTGCTTTATTACGAACTCCTGGAAACTGGTCAGACGGTGACTGCGGAACGCTACAGCCGACAATTGAAGAAACTGAGCGAAGAACTTGATCAGAAAAGGCTATTTACTGGGCAAGGAAGCAGGCAAGTCATACTGCTGCATGACAACACTCGACCTCACGTTGCTCGCGCGACTCAGAAGACCCTCTTGAACTTGGGATGGGAAGTTCTCCCGCACGCGGCATATTCACCAGACTTGGCCCCATCCGACTACCATTTGTTCCGGTTAATACGGCACGCTTTAGTGGATGAACAGTTCAAAACACTGGACGATGTGCGTAAATTCGTCGATGACTTTATTGTTTAATAATTTAATAATTTCATCAATGAAATTTTCATCGGACAAATTTCGCAATCAACGATCAGTAACTCTGGACAGTGGCCTAGAGACAAATAGTGGCTGCGGTGACGCGGAGTGAAAGGGGAAATTGCAGCGAAGATGATCGCAGTTCGAAACGTTTCGCAAGTTCACGTATACTTTCAATGCGCAAAAATTCACACGAGAAGAAAGAAAAAAAAGGAATCAGCAGCGGCGTGGATTACACACACGGGGGCAGTATTTTTGCTATTAATGAATGCATAACCCTGTCACGGATGGGCAGGGTTCGGGTGTTTTCACCGGTTTGACCCTCGCGATCTGCGCAAGGGGTTGGAATAACGCCAGCACCGAATTCTCATACTCTCTCTCTCTCTCGCTCGCTCTCTCTCTCTCTCTCTCTCTCTCTCTCTCTCTCTCTCTCTCTCTCTCTCTTCTCTCTCTCTTCTCTCTCTCTCTCTCTCTCCTCTCTCTCTCTCTCCCTCTCTCTCTCTTTCTCTGTCACTCTTTCCCTCTCGTCCAAAACAACAATGCTTCCGTTCTCGTATTTTGCCAGAGTGGGCGCGAAAACGTTTTCGGAGGGTTGAAAACGAGCAGCCCTCAAACGAGGCCGGAGGTGTGGGGTTACGGAACGTGGGTCAAGAGAGAGAGAGAGAGAGAGAATGAGCGAGAGAGAGAGAGAGAGAGAGAGAGAGAGAGAGAGAGAGAGAAAGAGAGAGAGAGAGAGGGAGAGAGAGAGAGAGAGAGAGAGAGAGAGAGAGAAGAGAGAGAATAGTACAACGTGGTCGTCGTTACTCGCGCGATAAATTCTCATTCTGAACGAGGGAATCGCGGGAATACACGCTTTTACGCGCTTTTCGATCGCACCGTAAAGCCTGACAAAAAAAAAAGGAAATACGTGCGTGCGAAAAATTTCGGCAGTTCATCCGTAATGATAAGATCACGTGGATATGAAAAAAAAATTAATAAATTTATATAGAATATTTATATTCTATATAAATTTATTTATAAAGTATATATAACCGACAATGGTAGATGTGCGGTCGGGTTTCGGCTCCGGCGGTACTTCGTCTTGAGTCGCGCTGCGCATGGCCAATACTCGGAGCGGTGACCAGGAAGTATTGAGATTTAGTCATGGACAATTACACGATCGAGCAACGCATAGAAATTGTGAAAATTCACTACAAAAAAACTACGTATTCTTTCAACAAGATGGCGCAACGATTTGAGGCCATTGGACTCCTTTCTTTGGAGTTTTCTGAATTTCGGATAGTGTGTTTCACATATAACCTCCATGTTTGTACCTTATATTAAAATAAAAATATTCGTACTTTTCAAATAAATAATATGTTTTATTAATTAATTAAAATGTCACGTCATTTTGAGACACCCTTTAGTATAAATATATATTCTATATAATATTTTATTATTAAATACCAACATTTTTTGGTATGGTGGCCGACAAAAAGAAATTTCGCATTCGTGCCAACGCTCATACACATGCACACACGTACACATACACACAGGGAGGCTTTGCAAAATCATTAAAAATTATATATTTTTCTCCGGTGCAAAATATCCACGCAAGACCCTCAAAAACCACATGGCCACCTTTTAATTGTCACCCTGCATATACAGTGGGTAAAAAAAGTATTTGTGCACCGCGGGTTTTTCAAATTGTCCTACGAAAATAATAAAATGCTTTAGCATTTTTTTTTTCGATAATTTTTCATTAACATTTTATTTTTCTTCGAAAAAAAAATGCTAAAGTATTTCTTTTTTCGCAGGGTAATTTGAAAAGCATGCGGTGTACAAATACTTTTTTTCTACTCACTGTACATGTACCAATGTAAAGATTATGCAGCATCTACGAAAACGGAGGTTATGCACATTACCGAGCTTCACCACGGCGAATTTTATCCGACGATCTTCATTTTTTTGTTCTTTTTTTTTCAAAAAAGAATCCTTGAGTCTTTTCAATGAGTTATTTGGCCAGAGATACCAGGTGCGCTCAAATCTGCGATCTGTTAGAGAAGACTGTTTTAAAGTTCTCAGATTTTAGTATTCCTTTTCTTAGCAATGATACAATCGAACTTACGGAAAATTGTAGAGAGGAAGTTCATTGGATATATCGGGATCGGAACGAAAATCGGTAACCTTCGATATTGATAGGAGAAACGCGCGATCGTGCCTAAATATACGTAAAATCGTTTGGGATATCGTCGGTCACAAAATTGATAGCTTTCAATATCGATCGGAGAAACGCGCGATCGTGCCTAAATGTACGAAAAATCGTTTTGGGTATTGCCGATCGCGGTAGGCTGTAATTCGTAATAAACCGATTTAATCGAAGCCCGACTAACAGGAAATATTCCCAAGTGGTGAAACACGTAGAATAATAAAAGCTCTTTGCAGCAGACGAGGGTGATGCTTTGTAGGCGATATATCGAGTGGTTTCGCGTTTCTATGCGAACTCTGCATCTTTGCGAGCAGAATGGGATATTAGTGGTGAAAGATAAAGGCAGTTTCGTGGCCGGCTGTTTCCCTCGTTACGCAGCTTACAAGGGGAAACGCGCAAGCGAATGTCTGGTCTCGTATTTTGGTGGGAATCCCGCACGAATTATTCCCGCGCAAACTTGCCGCACGACCTGACAGATCCCCGGAAGCAGATAAGGGAATGTTTATATTCATTTCGGCATGCATTAATATCACATTGGGCCGAGTAGTGGCGCACGTGAACCGCTCTCGTGAGCGGATGAACACGAATCAAGGCTTATTACGCCACTCACATGGATTATACTCGACCCAAAAGGGCCCCGTGCGAAACAGACAGGGGCACGTTGATGAAGCACCGAATATAACGGTACTTGGGGTATGGAAGTACCGAAAGAAAAAGAAGTACCAAAAAGCAGTATCAAAAATAAGCCACCCACGAGAACAATGGGAAAAAAGAGGTACCGAAGAAAACACTGCCAAAAAAGCAGTACCAAAGAGAACAGTACCAGAAAGAAATACAAAAAAAACGGTACCAAGAAGATGTATTCAAGAAGATGTATAAAGGAAAGTACCAAAAAAATACGTACAAACGAAAATAGTGCCAAAAAACGACGTATCAAAAAAGGAATATCAAAGAAAAATAGTATCAAAAAAACCGGTGTGATGGTCTAGTGGTTAGCGTGTTTGCCTCTAACCAGAGCATCGGGAGGTCGCGGGTTCGATTCCCAGTCGCGCGTAGTCTCGAAGAAAAATAAATACGGGCGGTGACGTAGCTTCAGTTGTACACGGGTATCACACGCACGAACCGGTACGTGTATCTTCTGTGTATACCTGTAGTAGTCCGTGATTTGTTTCTCGACGAAATGCGACTAGTTCCGAGTCTGGAAGCCGAGGCTGTGACCGGCTGTATTGGGTATAGGTTTTCCGCAGTTTCCCTATACGCATGGCTGACATGTCGTGGTGAATGCGGTATAGAGGGGGAAGTCGGCTGCGGCCGCAAGGTGGAGAATAAGAACGTTTTTCTTAAGCGGCATGGTGTAACTTAGGGTATATAAGGCACGAAAGTGTAATAAAAAAAATACTGTAAGCTGAGAAATGTCACAGCAATCGCAAGACATGCGCAAATAAACTATCTATCTATCTAGTATCAAAAAAAAAGTGTATAAAAAAACAGCACCAAAGAAAACAGTACCAGAAAGAATTACAAAAAAAAAAAACAACGGCACTAAAAAGATGTACTAGAGGAAACTACCAGAAAAATACATACCAACGAAAATAGGACCAAAAAACGACGTACAAAAAAAATCAAAGAAAGACGGTATTAAAGATAAAATATAAAAAAAACAGTGGCAAAAAAGCAGTACCACAGAACACACTGCTAGAAAGAAATACCAAAAAAAAAAAAACGGTACCAAGAAGACATAATAAAGGAAACTACCAGGAAAAATACGTGCCAACGAAAATAGTACCTGAAAGAAATACAAAAAAAAAGACGTACTGAAGAAAACTACGAGAAAAATACATACCAACGAAAATAGTACCAAGAAACGACGTAGCAAAGAAAATATCAAAGAAAAACAGTATCAAAGGAGAAATATTTAAAAAGACGGTACCAAAGGAAACAGTACCAGAAAGAAATACCAAAAAAAAACGCTATCAAAAATACGTACCAACGAAAATAGTACCAAAAAACGACATACCAAAAAGGAAATATCAAATAAAAACAATATAAAAAAATCAGTATCAAAAAATAAATATCAAAGAAAACAGTACGAAATAAGGAGGTACCAAAGAAAACAGTTCCAAATGAAGAAGTGCCAAAGAGAACAGTACCCCCCCCCCCCCCCCCAAAAAATATATATACCGAAGAAAACAGTACCAAAAAAAGAAGAAGTACAAAAGAGAAATTCTGCGATCTTCTGCACGGAAAAGAGACAAGTTTGCTTTTCTCAAGGCTAACTACATACCACAGAGAACGGCTAAGAAAATTGAAAACGGCGCTGACTCATCCTAGTGCTCGAGTCTCAAGAGTACACCACTTTCTATTTCTTATTTGCGAATATATTATCTTATCCATATATATATATATATACATATATATATATATATATATATATATATATATATATATATACATATATATAGCCATTGGTACATATGAACGCACCCGTTCAATTTCCATTTTTCATTGTTATAGCAGAATGTTGATGGAACGATAAAGTGACCCTGAGACATCGAGTCCTCTCAATTTTCCGCCTCTCCATAGCAGATGGATAAGGCGTAAAAGCCGAGACGTAGGATCTCCGTTCTGTGACAGCTAATATGCGGTATGTGCACAAACTTTATTTTTTTATGATGACAGCTGCAATGCGAAAACCAAGTTAAAAAAAAAGCCGAAGATTACAGTAGAAAAGAATAACCGGACAGTAGTGGACGTGCGCTCGTTGTGCAACTGCGGCGATTTCGTTGGCCAGCAGCGTTGACCTAGGCCATTACTGGGATGGGTGATCGTTCACTGATATCCACGCAGGCTATCCACCGACATGACAGGCAGTTCAACCAAGTCTCCGCCAATAGCACAAGTGAATTTCGATAAAAATATAGCACGTATCGACTCGGGTTTGCCTCAGTTTCCGCGTGCCCTCGTGCAAACGCGATAAGGAAGTGCATCGGGAAACGATTGACTGTTGGCAACACTCTGTCGAGGAAATAGTGAAGTGACAGGTGCGGGGTAAAAGTGAAATGGAATCGCCAATGCCTGTAAGAGCATCCGTAGGAACAGGGGAAGTAGACAGATCGGACGAAAGTTTTGACAAGGTACGTGTATTAAGGTAGTAGTCTCGCCGCACTCACGTTGAAAAGTTTATTCTCCGCTTAATCGATGAAAGTTTCGGAATATTGCGCAATATCCTGTTAATGTAGTTTGTACATCTTATGGGGATGTAAAAACTTATAAAGTAATGAGGAAAACGTCTAATATAATGTTTACCTAACCCTCCATTTTTTATCAGACTATCCATTCCGGCTACTAATAAGTAGATAGTCTGCGTATACGGATATGCACATACTACTGTAATCTAGTTCTAGTCTGCTCTAGTCGCTTCGTGGTGCTATATTTAAAACGCTATATCTCTGAAACTAAACGGTCAAAATTCATGACTTTTTTACTCTCGTCGTCATATGTTCCTCTGTAATTGTGAATAAAAAAAAAAATCTGTAGAAAAGTTTCGAAGTTATTGCGTGAAATGTGAAATTTTCTACTGCTCCCCATAAGAACACGTGTAAAACCGTACAATCTTTGATTGCCAATATCTCGAATACCCAACGATGAATCCTTTTGAAATTTTGCATGTAATCACTTAATAATGTCCCGAATGGATCCTCAAAATAAATTAAAAATCTATAGAAAACCGCCTTGGCGAGACTACTACCTTAAGAAGTCACAAGAGTTTCCACAGAGATTTTTTCCAATCTTAATAACGAAATGGTTTTTCAATACCCTCTTTACGTAATCCCAGAGTTTCGCATCGAAGGTTCGGCGACAAAAAGTAACAGCAATAATAACAACCGTACGGATGTGCAAATACTTTTTTTTGTAAATAAAACGAAGTGGCACATTTTACGAGGTAATGGAAGGAACGGCATTGAAAACGGCTGCCTCGAGAGCCCGTAAAGGCTGGTTATCGTTAATAAGAAGTATCACAAAGGAAAGAAAGTAAAATGAAAAAGAGGCGGAAAAAAAACGAATTCATAAAAATAAAAATAAAAAAAAAACGCGAATCGAGGTTGCCTCGTTAGCGTTTCTTTTACTTCGGTGTGGTTAACGGGCAAAGCTCGGGGGCGGCAAGCTTGGCGAGCGTTTCGATTCAATGTTAGCCGAAGCCGCGAGAACGTTCCGCAGCGAAGTGCTTTGCACGTGGGGAGGAACGGAGAGGACAAAAGCCCGGAATTCGCGGGAGAAAATGAACCGGAAACTCTTTTGGACTTTATTCCCACAGCCAGCGTATGAATCCCTTTTATTTGTCATTGTATCCCCTTCGTATCCGGTATTAGTCGCAAATATGGCGATTAAACGTTGGCTCAGCGAGAACGACCGAGCACTGTTGAGGTTTGTTTGCCGGCTACGCTATTTTTCACTTTTGCGTTCATTTATCAGGGAACCCCCCCTGCTCGTTTTATTTTATTTCAAACGGTATCTGGGTAGTCAATAATTTATAAGGAAATAAAAAAAGTCTTTGGAGACCACAAAAAATGCAAGGGATCGGCGAAATTCTTTAACGTTTGCCTGGAAGTCCAGGCCGGTCATGCCTTCCAGGGTCGACGCTTGATAATGACTAATATCGATGGCTGCCTCCAATGGCAGATCCAAAGATCAAGGCAAATGATCATACTAGGCCAGGGAGGAGTTACGATGTCACGTGACCACCCATAATGATGTCATCATCGGTAGTCCAGATGATGTTTTTTATCATGGGACCAGATGATGTCTATTTGTCATTGGGCCAGATGATGCCATTTGAACATTAGGCCAGTTGATGTCTTTTTATCATTAAGGTTTTTTCACAAAGCCGAATTTTTAACAATCAACTGATTTTCGTCGAGAATTAAGTGAAAACACATCTCAGTATACTGATAAAATTTCAAGCCAAGTTACCGAACTTTTAACAAAAAATGACGACTTTAAAAATCGTCTAATGGATGCAGCACTTTATGGAGATGACATGCTGTTCGCAGTTCTCTCCGATAACTTATATACTAAATAACTCTAGATGTCTGATATAAAGAGCTCTAAGAATGTAAAAAATTCTGAAAATTTCGCAACGATAATAAAAATAGGGGACCATCGAATATTTAAAGAAAATATTTATGATAAAATTTGAAAAATGTGACTAGCAGAAGAATTTGCGTAACCGTAAATTTACGTAAATGTAAATTTTGTAAATCTACAAAATTTATGCGAAATTTTTCATTCCAGTTCATCGTTTGGTATAATAATTGATTGTAACTTATTTTTATTAAGCGCCACTGTGATCTACCAATGATTCAAAAGTACAGCTCTTCACGAAACGAATACTTTAAGACAGATGATGTCATTTTACGATTAGGCCAGATGATGTCCTTTTATCAATAGATTAGTTGCTGTAGTTTGATCATTAGGCCAGCTGGTGTCTTCTTATCGCTAGGTCAGGTGTTGTCATCAACTGATCTATCGATTGGACGACATCGTCAATAGATCACATGACGAATACAATGCGGCTCTCAGATGTTGTTCGATACAATGGACATAGGAATGAGAAAAATTGGCATACTTTATTCGAAAGAATACAATTTTAGTACCATCCGCAAAGGCATCATATCGTCTAATTGTCCATCGATCGGATCATCGATTTTGCAAACGTATCTACCGAATGCATTCGCCCAACACGGTCTCGGCGTTAAGGGATTCACGAGGGGGAAAAAAAACATCCGATAGCCTAACAGAGGCATCATTTGCATGGTTGATAACGAGCTTGAAGTTGTCTCTTTCACGTTCCGTTTCGCTGGGAAAACAGGTCCGATTTTACGAGAACTCGAATGGGCCATAACTGCGAAACGTAACATTTATTTCCAGCCGCGTTTTTGCGATCCGGGTGTAGGAAAATATGAAACAATGCCATTGGATAATAGGGGTGATTAGCGGGTCAGTTGTTCAGGCAGTGAAACGATGACAGAGAGAGGGAGAGAGAGAGAGAGAGAGAGAGAGAGAGAGAGAGAGAGAGAGAGAGAGAGAGAGAGAGAGAGAAAGAGAAAAAGAAAGAGAGTAAAAAGGCGTAGAGAATTTAAAAAAATAAAAAAATGCGGACTACGCTCCCTTTCACATCCTGACGGTTAGAAATGCGTGTTTCCGTAACACGCAAACCATAGTGGAAAAAAGCGAGCGAGAAAGGGTGCAAATGAAATCCTGCCGACTAGTGCACACCCTCTATTGCCGCGTTATCTATACTTGCTCCGTGGCGAGGAAACAAAATTCTGCTGCAAGCAATGTCGATTCAACGATGCAAACTTGCTAAAGCAACCGGAAGTGCATATAGGCGACCCTTTCGTGCGTACGGGTTTCATTCTCATTCCGTCTACCTCTGCGTCTCTCCGCAATGCTCCCTACGGAGCATTGAAAAATGTGAGCATTCGTAGGAGCGTCGACAAGAGGAAATATAAAACACTCCGTACGAGCACTTTGCCTATACGAGTATAATGCGCGACTGCAACGGACGTGTTCGCATCCGCGGAAAATGGAGTTGCCATTTCTTCTTCATATTCACCCGGGTAAATGCTATTGCCGCGCTTGTAAAATAGGATCGAGTTGAAACTTTCCATTGTTTCCGGATTCATTGGCCCGTAATACCAACGTTAAATCGCTTCGTGAAATATTGTTTTTTGTTTTGTTACAGATTCCCCAGGCAGGACAGCGCGGACGAGAAGGCTGCAAAATGGAAACGGATCAAGCGAGTACGTTGGGTTCGGAAAATAGGGACCGGGACAAACCTGGGTGAGTACGGAATTTCGTTGAAGCTTTTTATTATCCACGTTAAACGGGAGAAATAAGTGAGTCGTTATAAGGCACAAAAGACTTGCTAGTATTCACTCTTTAGGTTAGTTTTGCCGTTGAACACTCTGCGTGCTAGCCGTCTAGTAATTAGAGTCGGGAAAAAGTACTGCTCCTTATCATGATCAGGAACTGATGAGAAATGGATCAGAAAATCCCCGCGAGATGACGAGGAAGGTGATAGTGTACTGACAGGGCCATGAGAAATAAACTGGCGGACGGATAGAGTAATGATCAGGCATTGGAAAAGGGCTTTTGACGACATACTCGAGTAAAATGAATAGTAACAGGGCATACTGATACTTATTATTTCACAAGTATCACAAAATCATAAGCGAATGTGCACGCTGTGGGCATAGCACTTCTGTTCGTAATAGAGGGTGTCTCAAAATGACCTGACATTTTAAATTGCGCGCGATTTTTTTTGGTGGCGAACATAGAGTATTAATCCTTGACAACTGGCATCAGGCAGTATTGATGTTTAGTCATGGAGAATTACACGATCGAGCAATGCATAGAAATTGTGAAAATTCACTGCGAAACAATGCATTTATTGCAGATAAAGTTTCATGGTCGTGTTATGCGATTTGACGCAATTGGACTTCTTTCTTTGGGGTTTTATGAATGAAAAAGTATATGCCAATGATCCACAGATCATTCCGGAGCTCAAGGAAGCAATTGGACACACCATTAATGAAATTAGTCCGCAATTATGACAAAATGTTTTTGAAAATTTCGTCAAAATAGTGAACTTTTGCAAACAGGGACGAGCCGGCCATTTACCGGATATTGTGTTCCACACATAATCTCCATGTTTATACTTTATATTAAAATAAAAATGTCTGTACCGGTAGTGCTGATAACTTTTGCAGATTAGGTAAGCCTTGCTAGGCTAGAGATCGAGTGCTGGACAAAGTGTTTTGTTGCGATCGGCTTTGAGCTAGAAAATTCATGATCAGCAAATGATTTTACATCGATGAGAGTGTTGCCGAGTCTATCAGACTGACGAATTAAAATTGGAACCAGGTCTAATTAAATTGGATCTGATTGTAATTAAGGGATTCCTTTTACGAAGCCGATTTTTTAAGAGTTAAAGAATTTTTGTCGAGAATTAAGTAAATGCCAGTATACTGGTATGTGTTTTTACAAACTTCAAGCCAAGTTAGCGAACTTTTAACAAAAAATTACGACTTTAAAATTCGTCTAATTTGTGCAACACTCTATGGAGATGACATGCTGGTCGCATGTCTATCTGATAATTTATATAATAAATAACTCTAGATGTCTGACATAAGCTGCTCCAGGAATGTAAAAAATTCTGAAGATTTCATAACGACAATAAAAACAGGTGGGTCACCGAATGTTCAAAGAAAAAGTTAATGATAAAGCTTAAAAAATTCGAATAGCAGAAGAATTTTCGTAACCCCGACTTCTCACAGAATATGTAAAAATGTATAAATCTACAAAAATACAGACGGCATTTTTCATTACAGTTCATCGTTGTATATAATACTTGATAGCAGAATTGGCAGTAACTAGTTACTTCAGTATCAAATTCGATTGAAGATCGAATACGCTACAAAAGTAGCGATCTCCAACAATCACTCGATACTTTTGTATCGAGTATCGAATAAATTTTCGTTGCTCGTTACAAAAGTATCGAGTAACGAAAGGCTTTTCCTTACTCGATAATTGTGCCATTCCAAAGCCTCAAAATACGAAGCTATTCTGTTAACAGTTTTGTAATTTATCACGGTTGATACAGAACCCTTGTATTCGAGGGAAGGTAAAGAATATCCGAGTTTGTGTCAATTTTTCAAAATTTGTAAAAAAAAATTCAAAACGATGAAAAAATTCTTGAAAAATGTATATGCATTCGGAAAACTTAACAATTTCATTTCCAATAACAAAAAAACAATTTTATACAAATTTAAACAAATAACAATATTATAAAAGTATCGAGTATGGAAGAACTTTTCGTTACTTGATATAAAAGTATCGAATATCGAATAAATGTTCGCTACTTGATACAAAAGTCGCGATCTCCAACAATAGCTTGATACTTTTGTATCGAGTAACGAAACGTTTTTCGATACTCAATACATTTGTATCAAGCAAAACGTAACGCCCGATACAGATTTTGGACAACTCTGCTTGATAGCAACATATTTTTATTAAACGCCACTGTAATCTGCTAATGATTCAAAAAGGCCCGGCTTATGCGCCCACTAAATATGCCCCTCCTCGAAAGGAATATCTTAAGGATCAAGATTGGTCCCGCTGGAGGAACATTTTTTATTCATTGCCTCAGAAAGTTCGTAACATTTGATGCAACGAAATTTCATTGTCTATTTTGTTCCTTTCAATCATTAGCGACAACCACTTTCGTAGATTTAGGTTGTTCAGATGAACCTTTCAGATCACAGATGTGATAAGGATCCTGAACCGTCATCACCCAAACAGAAAGTTCGAAATCCCGGATCGACCAGTTGCCTCACCTTATCCATATCCAACTGGTCACAACATGTGGTTGGTTGAACGCGGTTGAGCTTTAACAGACTCACCTTTTCTCACCTACAGCCTGGATCAACGAATCCTACCGAGTTGTTCGAATATCCAGTATATTTCGCGTATTCGCGAGTTTCCCCGATGAATATCAGGCGAAACTTTTCATACTCTCACACGTCTCTCGAGCTTTCCGAACTTTGCACGGATTATTGCTCGTTATGCCCCGAGAGTTTTGAAGTTTCCGCGGACTGGCGTTTCCGAAGCATCAATGGGATCTATGGCAGTGCCACACACTGTTCATACGAACACACCGAAGTCCTCGTGAAATTGGAGTGCGCCGTTAAAACGGAATGCTTTCATGGGCAAATCCCTTATGTTTACATGGCCTCGTTCTCGCCCTATCTTCCTCCTCCACCCCCCCCCCCCCCCCCCTCCACGTTGCTTCCCGCAGTCCACTTGCATCTCTCTCGCAAGTCCTACGGAAGCAGCAACCAGGCTTTGCTTTACGAATGTGTGGGTGAGTTGAAGTTTGCAGTTATCCGGTAAGTTACGATTTTCCGGCAGCCTGCCAGAATATGACGGAGTTGGAGAACCATTACGTATAAGAGAGCGTCGTAGTCTTATGAGTACTCGATAGTAACGAGAGTAGGAGACTTCAATCACTCATGTACGACACTAAACCTATACATTCACGGATATATATATATATATATATATATATTGAGAGAGAGAGAGAGAGAGAGAGAGAGAGAGAGAGATTTTGAATGTTCTGAAAGTTTTATGAGAATCACTTTTCCCTCTCCACTTTCTTGCTAAGCTGGATATCGTCCCGATAAAACTTCTTTAATCTTCGTTCCGATCTTGATATCGTTTGGATCTTGAAATAGATATATATATATATATATATATATATATATATATATATATATATATATATATATATATATATATATATATATATATATATATATATATATCCTGTATAAATCTTGGGCGCAATTCCACTATGGAAGAGATACCTTTAAAAAGGCTTCATAGTACCAGCTGACGAAAATGGATAGATATAGGGGAAAGCTTATTTCGAAGACTCTCGAGTATCGTCATGTAAACCGTTCTTCAAAGGATCTTTGGATAAATGTAAGCAGATTTATATAGAGGCAAATTCACGAAAGATCCGGTTCCTAGGATCGAGGATTCGTTTGCAAAAGATGTTAAGGAGAGGAAATTCGTGTAGTGGCATAAAAAGAATTCAATTTGAAAAAAAATGTAAAGTATTAGTTAAACATCTCAAGCATACACCTTGGAATCGCTTATTAGCGGGTAAGTCATTAAAATCATCGAGTTTTCGTAGTTCGAAACTTTTATCGTGCTGAAATTGTACACCCAACTCAATAATAATATTATCTTGAACTTGTTGTGAAAAAACCTACTTGATTGTGAAAACCACTGTTAAAGACTACTTTTTATTGCATAAAAGAAGAAGAAGAATTCTTTCATCGTTTACATGTATTTCCCCCTTTAAGGAAGGTTCTCAAAGCAGCCATACGTCCTGATAGCGAATATTACATATGTATAGGAGGCCCAAAATATACTTTCTCCTAGACGTATGTATATATGTTTATCTAGTTTACACCACTACAGTAAAATTTCTTGCAACATTAATAAAGAGCAACGCTGATGTGCGTCAGTACAGCCATTTTTCTCCGCCAGTACATACAATCCCGTTGGCTCTCGTGAATGTGCGATCGATCATTCCACAGCTATGTACTCGGATTCTGTATACCCTGATTTCCGGCCCTGGAACCATGCGAAAAAGTTGATCCCCGTTTCGTCTGGTTCTCCGAATGACGCACTGAAAGGCCCAAAAAGTTTCATTGGAATGCGATAACGTTTCGATGAAGATTAAACGAGTATACGAATTGCCAATTCAGGTTGATGACGGATGATCTCGATTGAATGAATAATTGGCCTTTTTTCATTTGCGCGAATGACGTGGCTTTCATGGACCTTCAATAGTGCCTTCAGTGTTTTCGCACAAAGTGATAAAAATCACATGTTCAGAATCGTCCCGATTAAGCATTTCGTTGATCAGCCAGTTCCCGGTTGTCATGGTGGTGTTGTTTTTCTATTACCAGCTGGATGTATTCGAAACGAGAATCAGCGATAAAGACGAGAAGAGAAAACGGAATGGATATCGGTAACAGTATATCGAGAAGGTACACAGGTACGCGAATAGGTTTAGATGCGTTTGCGAAATTTCGAACGTGACCTAGACGATTGAACGTGGGAGAGTGGTTCACGGGTGCAATCATCGTTAGACGCCAGGGAGGTTCGACGATCATCGAAGTGAACGAGGATTTGCGCAGTGGGCTTTTGGAATTTGGCGGAATGGAAGTTGACGAGAGGATCCTCCGGTCGGGTTAACGCAATCGAGCTGAGCGACTCAACCGTATACTTATATATACGCTACGTAGGTATATAGAGAGGAGGAGCTTTGGCGCTGATAGCTCAGAGGACGAGCAACAATCACGGCCGATTGAATCTCTCCAGGTCCGGGGACAATGGCACCCGACCTCGAAGATGACTTCGTGATATCCCGGGGCTTCATGGCAATTCCGTCGTTCTTCCTTGGATTTCCGGATCCTTCGATCGTTCTTGCCATATCGTACCTCCGATCCTGTTGAACCCTGCTACCTCTACAGGACAACGCTTTCCTTTTTTGACCTCTTGCTTCGGATGATAACGTTACGATGGAAATGGGCAGTTGGCGATTTGACTGGTCTATCGAGAGAACACACATACACACACCACCCAGGCTACTTCGGAAATGGAAGAAGTACTTGGGCAATCTTGCGAATGTAACGAACGTGTTCTTTTTTTTTTAAAGCTCTCTCTCTGATCATCGTAAAATGAATGGAAAAAGGGGAGAAATAATCCGCAGTGGAAGTGCCGGAGGGCGTGTGTACCGAGCTTTACGAGCTTAAAGCCAAGGGTTTTTATTTATGTATTAGTTCATCAGGAAAACGGCTGGTGGCGTGGCAAAACCACCTGTGTCACACTTTCCCCATTCTAGTCTTCTCTCCCACAGTTCAAGAATTTATGATCGAACCCGGACGCGCACTTGATGCACACTTCAATTGTAGCTGTAGAGTCTCACAGAGGGTATCGAGATTGATCGAGTGCTCCCATCGATGTACCTTCAGCCTCTCTCACTGCAAATCCAAGTGTGTTATTTTTAAAACAGCTACCCGTGCAGAAATTCTTAGGGATACCTAAGTTCCGATCGGATCCAGATCGGGATATGATACGGATTCCCTAGAAGGGGTATCCTCATCAGAATCTAGATAGCGCCCATTGCGTAGCATATGGCGGAGACGTGGTGGCAAGAATTTGAAATACGCATTAAATACATTTTTCTTAGCAAATAAAATACATATTTTCTTAGTTCGAACGATCTCCATTTAATTTAAATATAATTAACTTAGAAGAAATAACTTATATCACTGTTCTCCAGGAAATATAAGTCTTTCAAGTTCTATATATTGTTTTTTTCGAAATTTTTTATTAAATGTAAAGAATTTTGTTCGCAATTCTATTATTAGAATATATAAGCTTTGATAGTTATACTGTAGCACCAATTTTTAGCTAATCTTTTTCAAATCCTTGAATAAATGATTTCAGAAAACGTCCAGCGTCTCCAGCTGATACGGATCGGTATCTCCTCGTGATTTTCACATTCATCCCTGGGATGAGATTCGATATCAAACTCTTATTCTAGAAGTTCAGGATTCTAGCCTGGATCCTATGCAAAGTTTTTATTTGGATTCTGATTAGAGTCCTTAATAGTTCTGGATTAGGATCTTGGATGGAATCCGATTTGCGAGCGTCACATTTCGCTCCCGGATCCGATCCGATATCCGAATGGATCCCGATTGAGAAACCAGGATCCTGCCTCGGAATCGGACTCTATCCATGACAATATTTCTGCACAAGTACATGTGTTATTACCTTGTGGTGACTTTTTACACATTTCCGAGTGTGTAATTTCGGGTTTCGCTTCATGCGTTTTGTATTACTCACTTAAGTGCATTCTTTCTATGCATATTTGGTGTGTTATTTGATTATTTTGTAGATACTGCATGCGTCTTGGTTCAAGGTATCGCAACAGCCTGTCTACTGAATCCGGAGCATATTTAATAAATCCAAAATAGAATGAAATACTAAACTCAGAATTCTGCATCAATGCTTTGTTTACTGTAATTCATCATTCACAAACGTCCGGAAATGATTTTCTTCGGAGAAAACATTTTGCCCACAGATTGAATCGAACCTACACACTATCTGCCTATACTACGCACGCTGCCTCTACACTATCAAATGCTTGCAGTATTTTATTGTTTAATCGCAGATATAGCATAACAGACAAAAATAATTTCTATAATTTTCTGTTGTATGACATAAACTATACTAATATCATTGTGATATTCAAAGATTTTTAACAAAAATCATGATATAGATTTTTTTCAAACATAACCTATATATAAAGGGGATTCCAAAATTTACGCAAGAAGTAATTGTGATTTGTTACACACATGGATTTGCAGTGCTCTCTCCCACTCTCTCTCTCTATATCCTAGCAGAAAAAGGTTGGTCTCCCTCGCCTGGTCCTTGTCGAGTGACTTTACAAACATCAATAAGTAAAAGACCTTTCGTTGGAGGAAAGGAAAAACTGGACATTGATGTTCATGAAACTCGGAATGGATATTCAGGGAGGGTTGATAACACATCGTGCCATATCGATATGAGTCCAAAGTGAGACGTAGCTGTTGCCATTGGGGACAATATCTGAAGGACCGTACATCTGAACGAGCCGGAGGGCAGAAACGACACGTAGTAATTTACAGCATGAGACATTCTCGTCAATGTTTCATGAAGGATTCTCGCTGACGTGTACCAAAACTTGATTGCTAACGATACTTGGCCTCGAGCTGGTGGCCCTCTGGAAGCTTGGCACTGAAACATTGAGGGTGAACACTCGTGGAAGATTATTGCATTTTTAATGTTGCCACCGCATCACGAGTCTAGTCGTTGCCACGGTCTGCTCGTATACTTTGGAATAATGATATGCCGAGGAAGGGTACACGCGCGGAGCTCCATTTTCCACCCCCCCCTCCCTCCCCGAGTAACTTTCACCCCGCTCGCGTATATCCGCGGGACCGAAATCATTGGGGAAGCGAGCGAGCCGCAACCCTTGGATATTCTAGCCACATAAAGTACCGCAAATAATGCATATGGTTAGGAACAATGTAATATTCTCGACGGCAATGGCGCCGTTGCTGTTTCTCTTTCTTCTTCGCGTTGCTTTTTTTTTTCTTTGGAGCCTAGGATCGGGTGGAAATTTAAATAATAATAAAGAACACGAGCTTCCGGAAGTTCGGGACAATTGCACAGGGGTAAGCTGTGGGGGAGCTTCGGGTGTTTGTGGCACCGGAATCATCGTGTGTTGCTGTCGATAATAATTTATGTCAATATATACATACATTGATAGTGCGTGATTGCAGTACGGTGCGATCACCTTGGTTATATATGCGTATGCCCGGAAGGGTCAGAGGGCAATGACCTCCAACCGGCTAGTAGACCGTCAACCCAGTTCTCTGTAGTACAAATAACTGAATCTTTCATACCTTGTTGCTTGGCGATAGGCAGCTGAAGCGTCTCGCTCTTCCAGTCAATATTCCAGGGATTCATGACTTCCTGTCAATCCTAGAGATATGTCCTTTACCCTTTTCGTCGTTGTTCGCCGTTCACTGCAATTTTACAATTGAAAATGGCTAGCCGGCCATAGAATCCCAGAAGGTAATTTTTTTCCGGGTCTTCGGCTTCAGACGCAACGAATAATGGTATCCACAGGTGGGGTGTGGGGGTGTTAAGTGTTAAGTATACAGGGTAGACCTTCACAGACCTTGGTAAGTTGATTATTCTATTTTCCACAGCCGACAGCCAACAGCGAATCCTCCAGAGCTCGCACGACCGAGTGCGGAGAAAATGCAGAGAGAGAGAGAGAGAGAGAGAGAGAGAGAGAGAGCAAGAGCGAGAGAGAGAGAGAGAGAGAGAGAGAGAGAGAAACATAGAGAAGAAGATAAAAGGGAGGCAAAACTGGAGGATAAAACGCGGGTGCAAATACAATCCTCGTACACGTACCTAGCTCGGAAATTTCAAAGACTCTCTTACCTCTCGTCTTTTGTTGCGGAGTATAAAATAATGCGGTCTCCATAAAATTGTTGGGAGCGGCCATAATGTAATGAAATTTACGCGGAAGCTTTGAGAGATAATATTGGATATATTTATACCGTGCTCACGCGCATCTACGTACATATCGGGGGAGGATATTTTCACATTTTATGGAGCATTCGGTTCCATTATTTTTCATGGTCCGTTGTCCGCGAACCTCACGGACAAATTCCATGTATTTATTTATTTCGTTTTTTTCTTTCGACTCACGTATACGGAGGTATCAATAAGAGAAAACTCGTCTGCTGGGAGGATAAAGTACTTTTTTTTTGTATCGAGTCGGCACGTCGTATTAAGGTGGTAGCGCGTATTCGCCGCCGGTCACGCAGACTTCAGCCCTCGTAAAGTACGATGATTGTGCAAACACGAGCACCGTAAAAAAATATCGGGATCAAGACGGTTAAGTGGTATGGGGATTCCGACGTAGAGGGAACAGGGAAAACGAGAAGCGAGGGTACGTGCAACTGCTTCGTTTCTGTCGAAGTGCCATCAGCTTTGGTCCTATCGATTGACATCGCGATAGTCTAGCTAATTGAAATTGTAGAACTATCGGAGGATCGACAGCTCGCTTCCTTCCACTCGGGATTTACAATATATCCAGAAAGCTTCAAGGGGGAAGTACATGCAGTGTCATCAAGAAATCGATTTTTTAGTTTTACGTCAAATGTTAGTTAAACATCACATGAATGCGGTGGTAAAGTCGCTGATTAGTTGATGAGTCACTGAAATCATTGAGTTGCATAGTTCAAAATTTTAAACACGTTTTTTCTAAAAACTATATTTTTTAAGTTTTTGGGAAACGGAACTTTAAAACGAGCTGACCGATCGTCTTAAAGTTATACAGACAACTCAATAACAATATTACCATGAATCTATACCCTACCCATGCAGAAATATTGTCTTGGAATTACAAAATAGGGATTTTATTATATACGTAATTGACTATATAAAATTATTTTTTCACAGCGATACATGTCAAAATGGCGACTGTCCAGCATTTTTCTGATGACGCCTTTATTTCTGGAAGGTCAACGGCCGGCTCCTATAATTTTTGAGTTATGATGAGACACTAAAGTTTTTTTCGATTATATATAAGAATAGCTATAGAAGTACGTAGGATTTTTATGATATATTGTTTTTTGTCAAAATGGCGCATTTCTAAAACAAAAAGAATAAAATGCCATCAGAAAATCGTCAGAAAATTGTTTATAAAGAAGGAACTATGCAATATGATAAGAAAAATCCTACGTAGTGTCTCAGAAAATGTAATTCTAAATATACAGTTAAAATTTCAAGTGAATCGGTTGAAATTTGTTTGAGTTATGAGTCCGGCCGACTTGAAAAATGTAGTTTTGAGATAAACGCGTTTAAAGTTAGTAGAGAGTCACGACATGAATCAAGAGGGGTTGCGCTAGAATTCGAAAATCGAGTACTAAGAGATTTTTCACACCCATAATCTTTTGGAATATAATTTTATAGGTACTGAGGTGCTTTTGTAACAAAAAAAAATCGATTTTTGGGAAATCCTAGAGTGGCCTAAGGCATTAAGCCAGAGACGTGACAAGCTTGACGTAAGGATGATCGAAAGTCTTTAGGTTTTACATTGGAGGCAGTTTCAACGTTTTAGTGGACGCTATAATTCACATTCTTCTGAAATATTTCTATATTGCTCCATCGCACGAGGCCACCAGCTGTCGGCTGTTCCA
Organism: Ophion ventricosus; assembly: GCA_963932345.1. NCBI lineage: Eukaryota > Metazoa > Arthropoda > Insecta > Hymenoptera > Ichneumonidae > Ophion > Ophion ventricosus. The sequence continues at coordinate 26,588,641 of OZ010717.1, forward strand.
TAACCTTAATAATTGAGAGTACAAGGAAGTGGCAGAAGCGACCAGGTGCAGCGAGGAGATCCAAAGTATAGACACTTTGGAAAGAGGCAAGGAGATGAAGCGAGAGAGTAATGTACGTCGGAGCGGGATGTAACTTCGCTATAATTAGGGAGTCTCGTGGATCCGTTGGTGGATGGAGACAACCCAACTTGGTCCTTGCTCTAATTAATAGTGATACTTGTATGGTAGGAATGGAGAAGCCGAGTCGGGACAAGACCCCAAAAAGGGCAGGGGGTGGCGGTCGATGCCAAGGAAAGGAGTAACTCTCGCGTTCTGAGCCTGTGGGATCATGAGACACGATGAGACTAACTTAGATCAAGTTATAATGGCGTCAGATATTCAACTACCTAAGCGATAACTCCTAGGTCGCTCCGGGTAAGCTGCGACTGAAGGAAAGATGGGACGGAGACTCGCAGGAAATCAGCCAACAGCACCGATGAGCTCGTATGCGGTAGAATCCCGGAAGTTAGCCGCCTCAACGATCATATCAATCAGGATGATGTCGCTATCTTTTTCAGGATCAACCGAACAACCGGTGAATCCAGGATAGGGTAAAGAGAAGCATGTCGACCAAGTTTGGAATTATCACCCTGTAATTCCTTAACAGTCTGCCGTATAAAGATGAAACCTAGTTTGGTCAATAGGAAATTTATTGGGGGAAATAAGTCTATAGACGAAATGCCTGCTATCCTTATTGTTTCACAGACAATCGCTCTCAAATGACTAAGGCCATATTTGCTCAACCTGCCCCGATAGGGGGGTAAGTTGAACATGAGTATGAGGTAAGTTGGGCAAAGTAAGAATTGCATAAAAAAATCAGACGTATGCAACATGATTTGGTACTATGAAGTAATAAGCTGACAGTTGTTTGCTAATTAGTCAGGTTTTCAAACATTAACATTAATTGCAATGAACTTTGAGATATTTTTTCTCATACAATGGTAGAAGAAGATCTTTCAATCACGTTTTTATTTACTTTTGGGTGCAAAAATAATGAAACGTCTCGTATTACCGTCTCGTGTACCGCATGGCAACGGGCAATGGCGTGATGTGTTCCCCTCCCCCATGCCTCTCTTTTCACCGTTTGATGCCCCCGCGTGCGGTGCTTACTTTTCCAGATATTTCGGTTTCCCAACTTACCCGACTGCTCAACATGCCCCTCCCTACCCTACTTCGTCTATTGCCAAATTACCCTCGTGGAAACACTAGTATTCCAAGCTTTCTGCCATGATTTCCAATAGAAACGCGGAACCTCGGAAGATATCAGCACTGAGTCAGCTCCAAGTGGGATCAGTGCGAGTGGCGCTGATCTCCGCAGCACACGCGTCATCGTCTCCTTTCACGGAACTTCAATACACCAAATGCCAGACGTAGAGTTTCACGCATAGCCTCGTTCTTTTCAATCACCTGGTGCCAATGTGAACTTTGGAGTGTACAGCGAAATATCCTCGCGTCTGCTCGTCTCTCCATCCTCGATTCACCAGGAATTTTGAATCGTTCGCAAAGTCATTAGCAAGCTTTCCGATAGCCGTGAAAACCAGCGACCTTTTTGTCTTTGGCCAGGCGAACCTTTACAGTTCAAGTGCTGCCTGGCAACGTTGCGCGCTCCATGGAAAAAGCGAACCTGAGAGCTCACGTTCAGCTTGGTATAATACTGTTGATTCGTTGTGACGGCCTTTGATACTATTCACGGTGATTCACCAAGCCAGATTCCCCAAGCAACTCATCCACGCAGGTTCGTCATGGAAATTGGTCTCGTGCTGACATTTCTTGGTACGTCCCTAGATCCTATCAATTCCATGTAGCGATTTGATATAGACGCCGCACGTAGGAATTCCACGTTCGAATCCAAGCGGATTCCGCGCTATTTCCTGCTTGACGTCGTTTGAGAATTTTTTATTTGAAATTCTTAAGCAGAATTTAATGGATCAACCAAAAAAATATTCTTTCGTGATTTCGTGCACAAATTTGTTGGGCAGTCCCAAGATGCACACAAATCTATAGGGTTTTGTTAGGAATAGCGCATATAGGAAGTTCTGTTTGGGATCTAATTATATTCTGCACTGTTCCTCGATGAAGGCTTTTTCAGAATTCTTATCACGTCCGAATCGAATATATATTACAAGTCACGAGAAAAAGGTTGGCGTGTTGAAACGTGCGTGTACGTGTGTGGTGATATTCCCGTGTAGAAATTTCTTATGGATAGCTAAGTTCCGATGGGATCCCGATCGGGATATGATACGGATTCCCTAGAAGGGGTATCCTCATCGGAATCCCGATGGCGCCCACAACATAGCACAAGGCGGAAACGTAGTGGCAAGAATTTGAAATACGTATTAATTACATTTTTCTTAGCAAATTAAATACCTATTTTTTTTTAGTTCAAACGATCTCCATTCAATTTAAATATAATTACTTAGAATAAATAAACTATATCACTTTTGTCCAGGAAATATAAGTCCTCCAAGGTCTATATATTGTTTTTTTCGAAAATATTATTAAATGTAAAGAATTTTCTTCGAAATTCTGTTATTAAAATATATAAGTTTTGACAGTTACACTGTAGCACCAATTTTTACCTAATCTTTTTTCAGATCCTTGAACAACTGATTTCAGAAAACGTCCATCGTCTCCAGCTGATACGGATCGGGTATCTCCTAGTGATTTTTACATTCATCCCTGGGATCTGATTCGATATCGAACTAGATCTTGTTCTAGAAGTCCGGGATTTTGACTTGGATCCTATGCAAAGTTTCTATTTGGATTCTAGCTAGAGTCCTTAATAGTTTCGGATTAAGATCTTGGCTGTAATCCGATTTGCGAGCCTTGCATTTCGCTCCCAGATCCGATCTGATGTCCGACTGAATCCCAATTGAGAAACCAGGACCCTAGTCCAAATTGGACTGTATCCATGACAATATTTCTGCACGAGGAGATTCCAATTGGACCCTTACGACAATTTCTGCACGGGGTACGATAATTACAATTGGAGTTGCACATCGATCGGCTCTTGATTATTCAGTCTTTCCGAAAATCTTCTTCCAACTTCCTCATCATGGAAATCCTTTGTTATTTTCTCCGGCTACTTCGCCCCAAGCCTATACTCCGTAATCCAACATCTCCTATCATGAGAGACTCGCGCGTATACTTCGTATCACGATGGCGGCTTCCGTTGTCCGCTATTACAGGGTAGCGAAAGAGACACAGCGTCTAGCAGTCTCACCGAAACTTCGGAGTCGTGGAACTCTCGAACGTTCCATGAGTTCTCCAACCGAGAACTCATGAATTTCAGAGATGCTTCTCGTGCGCGCTCCCTTCACCCGTTTCTCATCCTTCAACGCAATCGTTAAACCATGCTACGGCATAACTCGTGCTGGAGCTCACGTGTGTCAGGTTATACCCAACACTTCTCATATCCGCGCGTATGTGAGCGCACCCCAACGCGAATAAACCTCCATTACTGCAATCCTTCAGGAACTTCCTTCTCTCGCACAGCCACACGCGAGTGGCACACTCTCTGAACGCTATATATACGCGGCGGTGGGGCTTTACGAATCTTGGTTTCCGTACAAACTAGACGCGAGGTGCAGCGCACTCTCGTGGCTCCCCTTGTTATACGCCCTCGTAAACGCGAGGGAAAATTTGTCTGAACGCCTGTTCCTGACGTGTTTTACTGTTCTCTGGCTCTAAACCCCCCCTGCCCCTCTCTCTCTCGTTTCTCCTTCTTTCTCATACTGTTCCAAAAAGTTGTGGTGATAACCAGGAAGTGTGTTCCTCGTTATCCCATTTAGAGACTCATGGTAACGTCCTACCTGTCTCTTGTGGGCGCTCACCATTGAGGTGACAGAAATTAAGGTTGTTGCTTAACCCTTATGTACATAGCTGGCTACCCGGGTGCCCACCCCGCGTAGAAATTTTTTAGGGATACCTAAGTTCCAATCGGATCCTGATCGGGATATGATACGGATTCCCTGGAAGGGGTATCCTCATCAGAATCCAGATAGCGCCCACTATGTAGCACAAGGTGGAGACGTGGAGGCAAGAATTTGAAATACGTGTATTAAATACATTTTTCGTAGCAAATTAAATACATATTTTATTAGTTCGAACGATGTCCATTTAATTTAAATATAATTACTTAAAATAAATAACCTATATTACTTTTCTCCAGGAAAGATAAGTCTTTCAAGGTCTATATATTGTTTTTTCGAAATTTTCTTATTAAAGTAAAGAATTTTGTTCGAAATTCTGTTATTGAAATATATAAGTTTTGACAGTTATACTGTAGCACCAATTTTTACCTAATCTTCTTCAGATCCTTGAATAAATTATTTCAGAAAACGTCCAGCATCTCCAGTTGATACGGATCGGTATCTCCTGGTGATTTTCAAATTCATCCCTGGGATCCGATTCGATATCGAACTAGTTCTTGTTCTAGAAGTTCGGGATTCTAGTTTGGATCGTATGCAAAGTTTCTATTTGGATTCTGACTAGAGTCTTCAAGGGCTTACATACACCTGGGTAGGTCAAAAAGATCGATTTTTCAAAAAGGTGTTCATTCGAAAGTACTATCCTTTGAGTGTCCACCCTGAAAATTGCATAAGGAAATTCGCAGTAATGAATGAGGTTGACACAGCAAAAAAAAAAGATATAATGGAAGCGTCAACATCTAAGGAAGATCCGTCATATGGCCCAGGAATCGACGATTTCATGTAAGTTTAAAATAAACCAGTTATTTCAGTGTAAAGTGTACTCAAAACTTTAAACGCGTTTTACTCGAAACAGTGTTTTCAAAATCGGCACCAGAAATATCTCCGCAACTACTGGACCGATCGGGATCAAGTTTTGCACAGTTATGCTTCACCCAATAATCTAGTACTTATCGACCCGTTTTTTTCGATACCTGGCATACTTTTTTTTTCATCATAAGTACTGAACAATTTTGAGGCGAAAAATCGCCTGTTTTATTCCAGTGACTGCTATGACCCGAAAAAATTAAATTTTTAAATTCCGGCTCGATAAGTACTAGTTTTATCTATCTACTTTAAGTAACAAATATTTTCTTTTTCAGATAAAAAATTGCAGACGCACATCTGGTACCGCAAACGCTGTTAACAAAAACACGTCCCAGGAAAACGACTGTAACTTTTTTACCGTTAGACATTTTTTAACCAAATTTTCACACAATGTAGATAAAATGTCATACTTTAAAATGTATATCATGGTTATTCAATAAAATTCGGTTTTATACACAAAAACAATTCTTAAACATAACCTTACTTTTAGCCGTCTCGGGTGCATGTAAGCCCTTAATAGTTTCCGGATTAGGATCCTGGCTGGAATCCGATTTGCGAGCGTTACATTTCGCTCCTGGATCCGATCCGATGTCCAACTGGATCCAGCTTGAGAAACCAGGATCCTAGTCCGAATTGGACTGTATTCATGACAATATTCCTGCACGAGTACTTTAAGGAAATGCCCAAAAAATCGATTATGTCAAATTTCTAAATTAAAATACTGCTTGAATGCAAGGATCACCTGTGTAGAAGACCCCTCATTAGATCCTGACAGCAACGCAATTGAAATTCTCTCGGGCTCGACTCGTCTCGATTGAAAACACCTTCCGACCCGTTGGAACTCAGCGGTCTGGATGATTTTTCAAGCCTTCCAAATTTACGAGAGTGCTCGCATGGGATCGCGTGCCCAGTCGATATATCTGCACACTGATGAGGAAATAGATACGTGTCTGTGTACTTGGATTAAAGTATCGAAGAGGTAAAACCAGCAACGAGCTCCCATACATCGAATGGCCCTAATATATGGTAGAAGGGAAGACGAATTCGGGTTGCCAGTCGACTTGTGCGAGCCGGGACTAAATTTTTAACGACAGCAAGTCGTTCGTCTATATCGTCCCTCGTGCGCCGTTATTCCGCACGGCCCTTTCGTGCATTTCCGCGGTAGATACCGACCAACAAATATCGCTCGAACAGGCGCTCTCCGATAGGCCCTTGCCATTTCGTGTACCTTCTCCGGCTGCTCACGTATCTTGCCCCACTCGCGCGTTTCGAAGACAACGTATAAAATAAATACGCATCTACGGGGCATACATCATCGGGTTGCTACTTTATGCCTACCCTCGAGATATATGCCTGTGGCTCCTATATAAATATATATATATATATATATATATATGTGTGTGTGTGTGTGTTCAAAGGCGAAGTTCATGCCGTGGCATTGCTGGCAGCATACAGAACGCTGCAATTGGTTATCCCGGCTTTTCTGTTTCCTGCGAACGTTATACATACACGTATAGATAGACGTGGGTGGATGTACTTGTAGTGCGGGGCACACGCAACGATCCCCTGAGAATTTGCAATTTTCCACGAACGCCGAGAGATGAGCGGCAGACTCCACTCTCTCTCTTTCTCTATTTTTCTTTTTTCTCATTCTCACATTCGCTCTCCTCCTGTTCCAAACGTGAAAAGATACCCAGATATCTGTATATGTATATACATTTATAGATTATACCAAGGTACCTAAGTATATATATATATATAAAGGGTGTCTCAAAATAACCAGACATTTTAATTTATTAATAAAACGTATTATTTATTCGAAAAGTACGAATATATTTATTTTAATATAAGATACAAACATGGAGGTCATGTGTGGAACACAATATCCGATAAATGGCCGTTTCGTCCCTGTTTGCAAACATTCACTCTTTTGACGAAATTTTTCAACAATATTTTGGCATAATTGCGGACTAATTTCATTAATGGTGTGTCTAATTGCTTCCTTAAGCTCCGGAATGGTCTGTGGATCATTGTCATATACTTTTTCTTTTAGAAAAGCCCAAAGAAAGAAGTCCAATGGCGTCAAATCACACGATCTTGGTGGCCAATTCACATCGCCGCGGCGCGAGATAACACGACCATGAAACTTCGTCTGCAATAACCGCATTGTTTTTGTAGTGAATTTTCACAATTTCTATGCTTTGCTCGATCGCGTAATTCTCCATGACTAAACCTCAATACTTTCTGACGCCAGTTGTCAAAGATCAGTACTCTATGTACGCAACAAGAAAAAAATGGCGCGCAATTTAAAATGTCAGGCCATTTTGAGACAACCTTTATATAAATATATATACACACATATACATATATGAAAAAAAGGATATTTGATCGGAAGGATTTATATATCTGTATATACGTAGGAGAAGTTCGAGAAGATGAAATAAATTGAGTGTGCTCGTACGGCCTTTCGAAATTCAAAGCATTTCACCTAGCCGCCTCTCGAACGCGAATACACCGAGCAATGCACTTTATTTCATCCAGCTATACGCGTCAACGTGTGGGTGTGTGTATGTGTGTGTGCGCGCACATATAATCAGCTATTTCCAGAGGTTTTACATCGACGTGTATACTTGTTCGCGGTTTCCGGGTTGCTACTCTCGGTTGCATTCATTGCAGAGGAATATGCATACGGTGTACGCAGCTGTTGCCTTTTTTTCCGCTGATCAACTCACAAACGTAATGGTATTCGTCTCGGTCAATCTCGACGTTACGGCTTTAAATTTCAGCTACTAATCTCGCTGCGCATGAACATATATTCGTGAAAAAAAAATCCGCACAAACTGCAGCCACCAAGGCAATTGATCGTAACGTGCTGGCGCTCCTCTTGGATTCGCTCAGATGTTACGTGAACGACGGGCACAGATTTGTGCTCGTAATACGTTGAGTGGACAATGAGAATGAATTAGCGAATGTGTGTGTGTGTGGGAGTCGACCGTTTGAGATCGGTACACCGTGACGAAATAATTATATCGGACCGCCCCGTTACTTCCTCCGTCATCAGACTTTGCCATTTACAAGTGTCACGCTCTTGTCGAGACAGTCGATCGAAATCTCTCGACACGGGGGAGAAAAAAATTAGTTCGTGGCTGGGGAGCCTACGGAACGGTCCTCTAAACGTTGCCTTGTCAGTAGATATTCAGGTGACAGTTTTCTTTTTTTGTTTTGTTTTTTTTTTTTTTTTGGTTAGTGCGCTTGTCGATAGGAACAAATGCTGACGAACTCGAGAGTAAAAGTGTGGTCCTTGCTCCAGGAGTACGACGGGCTAGGGAAAAATGATGGGATTTCGACTTCTCGGGCTTCGGGTGTTCACCAGTCAAGGACGAAATTGCCCTTGTCCTTTAGCAACCATGGAAAACCGGATGCGAAGACGCATCGGTCAGTTCCAGAAAATTCCACCTTAAGGTCCACCAATCAGAGGTACCGTCGTCACTGATATTTCTCTTTTTTTTCTTCGCTTTCTGTCCAACAAAAGTTCGCGGTTTTGCAGTGAAAATGCCATTTGAATTGCCCAAATTGTCCACTGACTTAGGGTAGGAAAATCGAATATTTTTTTTCGCATCCTCGTTGGAGAACCGCGACATGAATCGCCCGAAAAATAAAAAAAAAAGTAAACAGCTTTTCGATTAAAACAAATGGAAACCAACAAAAACGAATTTTCGTTGCGTTTTCGACGATGAAAAAGTCAACAGGGCAAAATGTTTCACAAATAAACAATAAAGAATCGAAAAGCCGATTATACGGGAAAAAGAATCAATCATTATCGTCGTTCGGAGCGGATACAATGAAAGGTGAAAAAAAAAGATATATATACACGTTTTATTCGCAAATTGAGTTCGACTCGATGGAGGAAATTGAAAATAAATCATCGACGCTCCGCTCTGCCCCGATGCATAACTACCCGACTAGTTTGATCTCTTGAAAACACAAACAACAACGAGGCGGAAAAAAAATATCGCAGCGTTGCCTACGGGAAATATCATCCGAGCGAAAGGGGTGGGAAAATTGTTTTTTTAATTAACAGCAGTTATTGCGGATCGTTTCTAGTAGGGGGAAAAAATAACGAAGGACGAAAGAGTGGGAGGTAATCGATAAGGTACAAATACATTTCGACATTTAATAACCGCGAGTACGAGTGTCCATTTTGACGTCGTAAGGCATGCTCAATATCCGTGAGGCTCAATTTAGCTGTCATATGTATCGGTATTATTGAGAGGGGAGATCCATTTATAACGTAAAAAAGAGCTTATGCCCGAAAATGAACTCCACGCGGAAGCTGAGGGAGTACTCATGGCCCCGGAATCGCAGATTGATCGGTATAGATCATTCAGTCACAACATTTTTGAATCGCGAAACTTTAAAAGTGTTTTCCTAAAAACCATGTTTTTTTGAAAACCTCGTACAAGATAACTCAAAAACTATTCAATCAATCATTTTGAATTTTTTTACACTTTTGAATTACATAATTACCGTCTATGTAAACCTAAAGATCGGCAAAAATTATTTTTTTAAACTACTTGTTCATGAACATATACTATAAAAGGTAAAAATTCGATGAAAAATAGAACATTTCTTGAAAAACTTACCATTTTTCGAATTTTCACTTTTCGTTGGATTTTTTAAATTCGCATAGAGCATATGGATGCTACAATGCTAATCTAAAACTTTTTGGCTCTGATGTTTTAGATTAATGCATCAGGTACTAGGTTTTACGCCGTGGAACAATTCGAGCGGTAACCGTCTCTAAAGCCAGTGTCGTACAGCGTGTATTATTAAATAATAATAAAAAATTTGGAAAATTTAGAGACTAAATAACCTTCTGACGCCCAATGTTCTTAGGCAAGGACAAATTCACACGTGAAAAATTTAGCTTGGGTCTTAGGAGGATAATATGTACATAAAATTTTAATTATGTAGAATAAATAGTTTTTACAGGAAAATATCGTGAAAATTGGCTTATTTTTGGCTGCCTAAAGGGAACTCTCCTCTTAGGTGTAGGATGAAGAACAATGTCTAGGTTGAATCTAGGTCGACTCCTCGTATTATATATCTATAGAGCTGCATTGACTCGGAAATTTTGTCACTTTTCACGAATTTGTCAAGTTACCCCTGCCCTCGTTGGGCTCCAGTTGGCGCACGTGGATTCCATTTATTTTGTGGCGGAAGGAGCTGCGGAGCATCTAAGAAGGACGAGGTACGAAAGGGTAAGAGAGAGAGAGGGAGAGAGAGAGAGAGAGAGAGGAGAGAGAGAGAGAGAGAGAGAGAGAGAGAGAGAGAGAGAGAGAGAGAGAGAGAGAGAGAGAGAATAAGCGTACAGGTACCGGAAATATGTGTTAGCGGCTGGAAGAAAGATATGGGTGTGGGAAAGTACCCGGGTAAGCACACGATGGCGATCTTTATTCTCAGTTTTACGTGATCACCCACCCTCTCTTCCTCTCTTTTTCTCTGTCTCTCTCTCTCCGCGTTCTCTTACGAGAAACGTGATTCGTGAGAATACGAAGAAGAACTTTTGCGCAAGCGAACGACGAAGAAGAAAAATACACTGAAGCAGAAGAAAAAGAAAAAAAAGGATAAAGCCAGGGATAAGTGTATCCCAGTAGCGAAAGACACGAGGTATCTCCTGAACTCGACAAACGACGACGTCGACGATGTGCCAGCGTTCCCACGTACGCTGAGTAAGAGATGTACCCCTTCACCACCCACCACTGCCTTCCCTTCGATCGTAGAAACAAGACTGACGTTCGTACTTCGTCCTTCATCGAGACGCGGCCATTCCACTTCCGCTCTTTCACCCGTGGTCAATGGCCGATCGGATTCCCTGGTTATAAATATTTAACGAAAACTAAGAGGAACAAGCCCTCTCTTACTTGCAACAGAAAATGCGTAGCTCTTTGCACGAACCACCCTCGAACCGATGGAAAGAACAACCAGCAACTATACTATTCCATGTATACAGAAATACCCGAGGATCCAACGATGGCCAGTATGGCGGACGTTGTTACTCGAAGCTGGAAGTTGCTCTCAACAACGTGCACGATAAACCCAAAGGCGTCCGGAAATCGTCTGTTGTAACTTTAACGAAAGAGCCCGCTGCTTCCATTCGAACGCAAAATGCGCGCAGAACAGAAACCGCCTTCACAGACTCTCCGTCAATGTTTTCTTATCTTCATAGTGCACGGTCAGGACGAACCCTCGTGCGGTTCTCTGATTTTCAGCAGTTTTATTCTTGGCGGAGTTCTTTGTCTGCCACCGACGAAGAGGCTGCGTGGGTGGCACACAAATGGAGAATCGAGAAAGATGGTCCCATGCGGGAGCCAACCTTGGATTCTAGAGAGAAGCATTTTTCCAAGCTGATGAGGAAAACGTCTCGCACTGAAATGTGGAAAAAACGCTCCGGGTGATGAGGATAGAAAAAACAGAAGAACGAAAGGAATAAACAGTCGGGGAAAAGCAATGGTGTATTTTGAGAAGGCAATCGTGCATCAAGTTATTGCAAAGTTTATCAGCAATGCTGAAGTTTAATTTGTAGCTCGGAGCAAATTGAAGCATCGACGTGCAGAGCCAATGTGCGTGGGAATATTAAGGTAGTAGTCTCGCCACAGTCACGTTGAAAAGTTTATTCTCCGCTTAATCGATGCAAGCTTCGAAATATTGCGAAATATCCTCAAAATGTAGGTTGTACATCATATCGGGATGTAAAAACTTGTAATAATAAAAACGCCTAATATAATGTTTACCTAACCCTCACTTTTGTATCAGACTATCCATTCCGGCTACTAATTCGTAGACACTCTGCGTATACGGATATGCGCATACTACTATAATCTAGTTCTAGTCTGCTCCAGTCCAGTTGATTTAAATCACGATATCTCTGAAACGAGACGGTAAAAATTAATGATTTTTTGTTACCCACTTCGTCATGTGTTCCTCTGTAATTGAGAATTTTTTTTTAATCTGTAGAAAAGTTTCGACGTTATTGCGTGAAATGTGAAATTTTCCACTGCTCCCCATAAGAACATGTGTAAAACGTGAAATCTTTGATTGCCAATATCTTGGAAACGGAACGGTGAATCCTTTTGAAATTTTGCAGGTAATCATTTAATAGTGTTCTGAATGGGTCCTCAAAATTTAAAAAAATCTATAGAAAAACGCCTTGGCGAGGCCATCACCTTAATGCGGGATATGCATTTACAACGATCGAAGAATCAAAAAACAAGGAGAGATAAATTAATGGACGAAAATCAACATTATAAAAAAGCTGACGGCTTATTTTTGGTATTTTAACATACAAATTCTGAACTTGTACATAAATAACTCTTTTAAAGTTGACAATTGAAAAATTGAACACACCAGAATTTTTTTTAAAATTTTACACAAAGTTGTCGTCCTTGTTTGCAATGAAAAAGTACTTTTTAGAAGTGATTTTCATAAACACGAAGTTCAAGGTAATATTGTTATTGAGTTGTGTGCGCAACTTTAGCACGATCGGTAAATTCGTTTTGAATTTATGTTTCCCACAAACTTAAAAAAAAAATTCCTGGAGGACCACGCCATAACATCGCCACTTTGCAATATTTTTTAATGAAAAACTTATTTAAATAGTTTAATTGTGTAATAAATTGTACTTAAAGTTTCAGAAATGTAAAACGTTTTGTTACTTTCCAAAAAAAAATAAAAAATCAAAATTGGCTATTTTTTCGTCGTCTACATGTATTTCTCCGCTTAACGCACTGCTAAAATCCTTGCGCCCTTTATAAAAAATAACTTCCAAAGGTTAAAAAGTAATCGCAGGATCTTTCAAAATTGGAGTCTCTTATTTCGGCAGCCGAGTGCTCGCGGCTTTCGGTATTCCATTGGTATTGCATATTTGATGACTGTGTAATGGAACATCGATCACCGAAGCTCCTTTGCATCGGCCAGCCATTGGTGGAGCTGAAGAGTTCCTAGAGGTAACGAGCCAAGCCTTGATACCGTCGATTCTGCTCGCGAGACGCAGACCGCAGCATCGATTCATTTTTGGTCAAACGTAGAGCTTGAAGCGGAAACGGCTTGAAGTCTATCTCTATACAAAGATATACATGTATTGAGGCACCAGTGCCATTCTCCTTAGATCTCATGAGCTCGAACGAACGAGGATTCTTCTTAGATCTTTTGATGCACCGACCTAGTTGGCTTCCGCGGTTAAATTTATTGGCGTTTTGATGAAAGCAGCCAGCGAGTTATTCCGCTCGTCTTATGCTGGGAAACCGTCAGCCAAGCCACCCCACCAGTGGGCTCTACTCACTCCAACCCCTGAGGCCATAAATTTTAAAGAAAGCTATCTGTGCGCCCTTATGCACCCTCTCGTATATACCATCCACAGCGGTTAGGACGGTAGCTTCCTCCATCCCTACATGCGCAAACTATCTGTGCTGCACGTACCTACGTGTACCTGCTGTACCTTTCACCGCCAGTTTGACTTTCGAGGAAATTACTCCACGAACTGGAAAAAGTGGTATCCTTTGTAGACCAAGGCAGGCACTGACGTCCAGACTGCATGGCCTCATCCCATCATGAGTAACGCTCCAGTCAATTGACAAGTAGCATTATACGATGAAATTTATTTATCATGTACTCCCGCAAAACTTTGCGCTCAAGCCAAAACAAACTTCGGACCAAGAAACGCGGCTGATTATGTTTACAACAAGGTTTTCCGCCACGTTTAACGAGTGAAAGATTAAATATTAACAGTATAATCTTGGGCAACGTAGAACCCCAAAGAACCAAATGGCGAATAAATATTGATAGCTGGCGCGAAAGGTCTTCCGATGTGTCATCAATCATTCATAAGGAAAAATGCTCTCTCTCAGAAGGAGAAGACACTAACCGAGAGTACTCGAATAAAAAGTTGGTCTGCTGGCAAGACTCAAATAGCAATTTATCAAGATTTCGTTTAAAGAGATCAGGTGGGCGTGTGCGTTTCTCGTTACTTTTTTTGTTCCACCTCACAATTGCATTGGCGTTGTAACATGCTTATACGAATTTACGTGGGATAATTAATTCGCCAAATTTACATAATTGCGAGTACAAATTTAAAATTACGAAAACAGGATTCTTTTGTGTGTTCAAGAGCTGTAGTCTGCTCACTGTTCTACATTTCTGTATTCAGCAGTGATCCTGTTGCATCATCTTCTTTCACTGGTCTCAAATGCCACATGAATTATTCATATGGAAATGTTTCGTTTTAAATGTCAGCTTAATCCGTCGTTGCACGCAGCGAGACAGAAACTTCATAGCTTATTGACTCTTAAAATTACGCTGAATAACAAGCGATACGACTGACTATAAAGTCATAAAAATGGGTAACGTTGTACAGTCGATTTGACAAGAGTGTGTACGGCGAAATTCAAAAACTATTTGGGAGAAGTCATTGAAAAAAAATAAACACACACTACATGATAGAAACCGTGATGCTTTTGTTATTAATAAATGGTCCAGTCACCTCCACTGCGAGCAATCGTCCAGCATCTCTCAGGCCTGCTTTCCAATAATTTCATGGCACGGCAGTTGTTTGACAGAACCATTACTTAGTCGTAAAAGAAAATCATTGAGAAGTAGTACCAGGCCCGATCTGGGTTGTCTTTGATTATCAGCATGAAATAGTCAGAAACGTCGTCCAATAACTAAAAGATGGTGTTTCGTCTGTTCTTGCCTAGGTTGCTTTTTGCTTTTGCTTGCTTTTTTGTCCTCCAATTCTAGAATCCAGATTGTACGTATGGATTAGATCATTATTGGTTTAGCGGTTGCGATTAATATGTGAAATATTCGCCTAGTGCTCCTCTAAGCCCCGAATTACCTGTGCTCGAAGGAAGAGTCATTCGTGTCATCGGTGTTTGTCTCGATTACAGGCATCCCTCTCCATCTTTCGCTCTCTAGTCTCGTCCTCTATTCGGCTTTGGTTGGCTGCTCGGCACTTTGATCAGGAACACGACCAACTGGCTCTACCGCTGCTGCGCTACCTATCTAGTCCGTATCAACTGAATACTTTATAGCAGCCAGCAGGCTACTTCCACCACGTCCTTGTGGAACAAATTGCAAGAACGAGCAACGGGCAGGCTCCTGGCCCGGATACATTAGAGATTCAGACCCGGGGTTCGCTGCGTTTGCGCGGAAATGCGATAAAACCAGCAACGTAGTTTACCCAGGCCAAAACTACGCGTAACCTTCTTAAATTTGGAGTTCACTCCGGCTTTTCCGTTGGGCCACGACATCTTTTTCTCACTTTTCTTACAACTGTTTATTTTGGTAGCGACGAGACCTGCAAGAGACTTTTCTCTCCGCTGCAGTATACTCTTCTTCGACCTAACGATTGAGGCTGGATCACCATACCCATGGGACGATGGACAATTGTGGTACAGGTGTGTAGCGAGTGAGCCGACCCTCTTTCGTCGATCTACCGTACATTGGGGTTGTTGCCACTCCCAAGAGTGCGATATGCGTCCACGAATTTATCGTTAAGGGTGTTCACTACCGCTGTGCGATCTCAGGATTACTGAAGCTCCCGCCTTACTTAGACACATCCCGAGTTCCGTTCGATCGACCAGCCTCTACGGTTCGTGGAAAAACGCTGATGATACAGTAAGCATGAGGTTAGCCAGGTCTTTTTGTCCGCCCCCGAGTGCGCAGCTAGCGCACCAGCCTTTCGATTTATTTTTATTCCACATTCTCTGTGGATTACGCGGCTACGCCGCTTGCTCGTATCGTTCAACGTTTTCACGAAGAGGAAAGACACGTCCACAGGGGACATTTCTCTCGGCCAAATTGTCCCCGTGAATCAACGCTGCCAATTTTCCTGCACCTTCCCAATTGATGACGATTGTTAGTACCCGTTTGAAGCGATATTCTTTGACACGCAATTTGGAAAGCGACCGAACCGATCTCTCCGCGGCGCATCATTCGGGATTCAATACTCGTCGGGGATTCTAACGAGGTTAGAGGCGCAACGGGGTGGTCACCGGCTATATCTCTTTGTGGAGGTACGACAGCCACGGATCTATAGATAAGCCGCAACCATCCCTGGGTGTGCATCAACCGATCGTGTGACACACGGAGGAAGTCTGTAGACCTTGGTGACTCGGCAACGGGATCGGTGACCTCAGGGACTAGACACCGCTGTACATCGAACCTCCCACACTCTCTCTCTCTCTCTCTCTCTCTCTCTCTCGCTCTTTCTCTCTCTCTCCCGTTCCTATACAGTGAATTTAATATTAATAGACAATTTGGTTCTACGCCTCACCGAGTCGTTCTACAACAACATTTTCCTATGTGTCGTCTCAAATTTATTATTCATTCGAACACAGCTGCCGAGAAAAAGAGGACAGAGACACAGGGGGCTGGGGGGGGGGGGGGGGGGGCTATGCGAGTGCCGATTACGTGCGCCGCTTTCATCCCGTAGCAGCAGGCTCGGCGGATGTTTGTACGAATCTAACTCGGCGACCGGATGAGGTGAGCGTCCAATTGCAGTTGCTCTATAAATTTGATCTGAGGAGGTGAGGTAAAATTTGCAAGTGAAAAATTGTGCATTACCTATGGAAGGCTCGTATAATTTAATCTTTATATCTATATGCATTTACGCATTTGTATGTTGGTGTTGATGATTTGACGGAAAATGCGCAAGAGGATACGTACACGCATAAATATGAGGACCATAACTAAGCGCGAAAAGCAGAAAGTTGAAATTCTCACGGTACAAACCGGTGAAACGGTGGTGTCTTTGAACTTTCGTATTACCATTTTGAGTGGTTCCACGAGGTCTCTTTTACCTGGCCGAGCGAGAAAGTGAGAGACGGAGACCGCGAATCGCTCGATTGAAGTGAGACGGTAAGAGGGAAAGAAACTCAGCAAACGTAGTGGTACCAAGCCGGAATACCCAAAGTCCTGACCAACTTCACTCACGAGAAAACCGTATACGCGTCGCCCAACGGAGTCAAGACAATCTCGGGCGCGACGAAACGTTGAATTAAAACTTGCCGCGGAAGAACCGTTCTCCATTTGCATGGGTAAATTCAAAGTTTCACCGTCTCTGGGTCTCGGTTTCCTTCTACCGGCGATACGCCAGGTATATCTGTGACACCCACACCCATACACACACACATATATATATACATGTATATAGTGTTTCGCGAAACTCCGCCGCGCGCTTCTTATCGAGAACGATAAAACGACCGGCGGAAGTTTAGGGGTGGTTTTCACCCTTCAATAGCTTCTCGCTCGACTCTACTTAATGTCTCCTCAATCCTAATCTGCATAACGGTACTCTTCCTATGTATAGCGAGGTTTTTGGGGGCCTCTGCGAATACCGTGAATTCGCACCTTAAAGGAGAATCGATGCTAATTTGGAGCCACCATTTTGGTGCAGTGGGGTTTTCCTTCGCTTGGGATAAGCTTGCAAGGTTCAATGCTTTTGCGACATTGCTTTATCGCAACCTTGATTACAAGAAAAGTAGGGAAATTTTGGTTGTAAAAAAGCGAAGGTAGGGCAGGGAGGGGCATGTTGAGCAGTCGGGTATGTTGGGCAATCGAAATATCTGGAAAACTAAGCACCGCACGGGGATACATCAAATGGCGGAAAGAAAGGTATGAAGGAGGAGAACACATCACGCCATCGCCCGTTGCCATGCGGCGCACGAGACGGTAACACGGGACGTATCATTATTTTTGCACCCAAAAGTAAAAAAAAATGTGATTAAAAGATTTTCTTCTACCATTGTATGAAAAAAAATAGTTCAAAGTTCATTGCAATTGATGTTAATGTTTCAAAACCTAACTAATTAATAAGCAACTGTTGGTTTATTACTGCATTGTGCCAAATCATGTTGCATACGTCTGATTTTTTTATGCAATTTTTACTTTGCCCAACCCCACTATCGGGGCCGGTTGAGCAAATATGGCCTTAGTCATGTGACAGCGATTATCTGTGAAACAATAAGGATAACAGGAATATCGTCTACAGGCTTTTTTCCCAGATAAATTTCCTATTGACCAAAGTAGATTTCATTTTTATATGGCAAACTGTTAAGGAATTACAGAGCGACAATTCCAAACTTGCTCAACATGCCCCTCCCTACTTTACCTGAAGACGTTCTTCTCAGGGACCGGGTTCAGTCGATATTCATAATTGATTTGACAGCACGTTCTTTGACTTTGGTAGATAATGGTGCAATACCACTTTGCACTCCATACTGAGTCTGTCGGATCTGTCGGAAAAGCCAAAGTGTCAGATGGTTGAACACTTTGGCTTTTCACTCTAACGTAATGACACTTCGAATGACGTACTGTCGATTACCAATAGATTTAGTTCTACTGGTAGAATACATTTAAGGGAGAAAATACACGTGGACGACGAAAAAAATAGCCAACTTTGATCATTTTTTTTTCTGGAAAAGAACAAAACGTTTTACATTTAGGAAAATATTGGTACAATTTATTGCAAAATAAATTCTTTATATCATCGTGTGACAGTTCTGTAACAAACTATTTTGGTCCTCACAAAATCGCATATTTACATTTAATCCTTTTTTAAGGGGCACACTCGAGTAGACGGCGGAAAAACATAAGTGAATTTCAGGAATTATTATCTCAAAAACGATTTGTTCGATTTCATTCAAGTTTGTTTTATTCGAAAGTCTAGACATTGAGGTATATTGACAAGAAAATTTGTAAATAAAGGGTGTCTCAAAATGACTCGACATTTTTCATTGCACGCCATTTTTTTTATGGCAAACATAGAGTACTAATTTTTGACAACTGGCATCAGGAAGTATTGAGGTTTAGTCATAGAGAATTACACGATCGAAGAACGCATAGAAATTGTGAAAATTCATTACAAAAACAATGCAGTTATTGCAGACGAAATTTCATGGTCGTTATCTCGTGCCACGTCGATGTGAATTGGCCACCAAAATCGTGCGATTTGACGCCATTGGACTTCTTTCATTGGGGTTTTCTGAAAGGAAAAATGTATGCCAATGATCCACAGACCATTCCGGAGCTCAGGGAAGCAATTGGACGCACCATTAATGAAATTAGTCCGCAATTATGCCAAAATGTTATTGAAAATGTCGTCAAAAGAGTGAACGTTTGCAAACAAGAACGAGGTGGCCATTTACCGCATATTGTGTTCCACACATAACCTCCATGTTTGTAACTTAATTAAAATAAAAATATTCGTACTTTTCAAATAAATAATACATTTTATTAATGAATTAAAATGTCAGGTCATATTGAGACACCCTTTATATTGATTGGGGGCGGATTCTGAAACAAAAAATACGAAAAGATTCTAATCGGTGACTCCAGGGCCGTACAATAGTGCTTCAGCTTCTAAGATTTTGCGTAAAAAATCGAAAAATCGATTTTCTGATGCCGCTACATGTATTTTCCCTGTTAATGCTGAAAGACCGACCCAGACTTTTTCATAAGCCGGATACAAGTTGAACCAACGATTCGACGATGAACCTTGATGTCACGAATGAAATAGAATATTGCTGCACATATCCAGCAGTTGACTTCAATTGAATGAGCAGCTTCCAAACAACTGTTCATTGAGATATACGCGTCTGGAGTATGTAGATGTTTGACACACGTGCTGCGTTGCTGCCTACGTCGCAACTCATACACACTACATCACGTTATATCCGAGCAACAGGGTGTACGGGAAGTGCATATGTGTCGGAGGTGCTGAATTTGTGCCCCCGAGGAATATTCCATGAAGAAAAGAACGGAGCCACTGAGCACCTCGCCGTAATCCGTTCACCGTGATCCGTCACACGACCAGACAGTCTAAATATGGTCGTCCAACGGGGTTTTACGAAGCGTAGGTCGCGGCGAAAATTCTTTTCGTACTTACCAACCGAGATTATATAGACGTACGTGTAATTTATATACGTGGGAAGCGAAAAAGCAGAGGGCGAGATACACCTAGCCACCGTTATACGACATTATAAAACACGTACGTTCTCCCATAAGTCCGGAAGCAACGCTGGAGAAGCCTGGCAGCGCTTCTCTCTCGTAACAATAAATTTTCCACGCCCGGCGAAAATGTTATACGAGCTATAACTTTTTTTCTTCCTCGCGAATATAACACGCTGAGCTGTATGCTGAACGCTCTGTATCGTACATGACACTCGCTTACGTGCACGTCCCTCAAGGAAGGCCAAAGGTGTCAAGTCTCCCATGAATTCAAAAATTCATTGAAGCCGGCATCTACATTTGGATGAGAAAAAATTAGGCAATTTTGCGGGATTTTTTAAAATAAGATATAATTATTCTATATTTATCAAATTGGAGATACACTTTAATAGTACATTTAAGCATACAAAACAATTTATTTTAATTAATTTATCATCAAAATAGCGGTGTCTAGCGTCCCGTGGAATTTATTCTTCAAAAAAATTCAAAAGGTTTTTTTCACTTAGAACATGTATAGTATCCATTTGATAGTGATTAAAATGGAAAACGCAGAATTAAGAGAATGGCACGCATTGAAAAAAAAACTTCACGCAAAATTTCTATAAAATTTGAATTACAAAAGTCGTTTTTTTTTTTCTAATTTTTCGAAGACAATTTTTGTCAACTAAGATAGTTTCTGAGTAATCCAGCACGCCAATTTAGAAAATGGAGTTTTTATTAAAATTATTTACGGGTTAGTCAGCGATAACAGGCCTGTATAATAAGGATTTAGCTTTTTCACAAAGTCGATTTTCTTCCGTTAATTCGTCACTTCTTGCTTTTCGATTCGTTGATCGTTATACATGTACAAGGTGTGTAAATTAAGTAATGAGACATATTTTTCAATTTTTTTTTATTCGAATAGAATTACAACTCAATACTGTCTCCCTCAAAATAACTTCATGGGGAAGCCACACAGCGCTGGAGACGATTCTTCTAATCCTCATAGCAGTGCTGGAACTCGGATACTGGAATAGCCTTGGTCGGCTACAGCTGTTTGAATGTTTTCGAGTGTCCCAAAATGACATTCCTTGGGGTGATATTTCAATCTTGGGAAGAGGAAAAAGTCACAAGGACTCAAGTCAGGCGAATAAGGAGGCTGACGAGCAACAGGAATGTTTTTACTGGCCAAAAACTCGTTTATTGAAATGGCTGTGTGACAGTAATTTTAAACATCCCCCTCATTGGTCAAAATCTGATGACCGGTAGTGTGAGTCAAATTCAACTCTTCCCCGATTATTCTGACTGTCAACCGACGATCTGAACGCACAAGATCCCGGATTCTATCGACTTTTTCATCGGTTCTTGAAGATGAAGGCCTTCCGCTGCGTGGTTCATCTTCAATCGACTCTCTACCTTCTGAAAATGCGTTAAACCACCGAAAAATCTGGGCCCTTGACAAAACACTGTCTCCGTAGGCCTGCTGAAGTTTTGCAAAAGTTTCCGTTGCACTGTGCCCAAGTCTGAAGCAAAACCTGATAGAACATCGTTGCTCGAAATTGATGTCACTCATTTTTAGAACGCAATAACAAAAACGGTTTCACGAAAAAAATCGCTACGGACAACCAAATAACTCTAGCGAGTTCAAACTCGTACTGAAGGCGTATCACATGTTCACCTGTGATCCCTCCAAGTCCCGCGTCCTTTGAAAGAAATACCTTAAACGGCAAGAGGAGCTTTGGAACTTTGGAACAAGCCGCTGAGTCCGTGAGAGAAAGATCGAAACTTCCGCTGACGATAAATCTTTGTAGCGTTGCAATTCACGCTCCGTATTCACAATCTACCGTTAACTCAACGTACTTGCTTAAGTCCGGAGGTTCTGGCAGTCACCTCCAAGGCTTTAACTCAAAATGCAATGATGACGTAGATCCGCGGGAAGCCTTCCGTTTGCACGGTCTGTCTATATATGTAACACGTAAATGGGGATACCGATATGGAGGACGAAGGAAGATTTGCAGTTCAGATCCCTCGACGTGCTGGTATTAGATTCCCGGGAGGCGGATTTCCATCTTCCCTTCCTACTCGGCTTCGCATTACGATAGCTGACGTCCCTCCCCGCCAACGTTGAAACCCCATCCGGCTCGCAGTCGGCCTCGGCTGCTACCGCTGCAGCAGCACTTCCGGAAGATGAGTTAAGGTCGTGATTCAGGAGGCGAGCACCAAATCAAAAACAGCTGGTGATAAAAACCAAGAGACCGTGTATATACGTAAAACGAATGGACTCGGGGTTCGTGATTTAAGGAAGACTGCGTCGAATCAGTTGGGCTGGTCCGAAGCCTTAGCTGCATGGCCAGTTAAGTTGTTAGGCTTCTGTGAACATTTTGGAAAATAGTTCGCCGCTTGAGACAACTCAAATTAAAGAGGCAGGTCCAACATATGATGCAGGAATCGCAGATTGAAGTTCAACTTATGATCCGATTTCTCGAAATCTAATGAACAGATTGGTTTGTAAGTTGGTACACTTATTCAGTGTAATAGACGTTTGGTCTTGACCGTCGTTTTTCTTCTTAACGTTCTTTTAAAATTAGTTATTAACAATAACGATGTCATTTTTCGTTGGAAAATCGAAAAAAAATTCAATCTTTTTTTTTGACAATTGAAACACGATATTAAAAAAAATCTCCGTCAAGTCTTAGCCAAAATTATCTATTTTAAGAAAAAAGTATTTTTATTTGGTTCAGATCAACCGGGTGGCCAAAATCTAATACACCGTTGAGCCCCTCACGTTCAAAGGTCCTTCACGAGATTGTTCGTAACGTCTTCACTTGTTAATATTTTTGAATGAAATTTGGCACACAACTACGTTAATGAACAAACAAATAAATGTCCAAACGATTTTTCAATATTCTTTCTTATTCTTACAAAAGTAATTTTTTTAAATAACCCTGATTTTTGGGTCATGCGGCCTAACTCCTTAAAAAACGAGGCTGCTCGAACACGCCCAGTGTTTACTCTGTAGATAAAAGCACGTTTACCCTTCCGCCATCGTGCTAACCGATCGATTTATCGATTGCTGTTTTTTGTTTAGAAAAATAAACAGAGAGGATAAAATGAGTAGATACTGAAGTGGTTTTTTCCATCGATGTCTTGTTGCTGTAATATTTACCTGGGTCGTGTCCGGGGGCCTCGGTCGATTTTTATGACGGATACTGCTTTGCTATTACGGCTACTTACCGTGTCTCACTTTTTCACCGGGTCTTTTCCGCTTCGTTTTTTATGGAATAAAAAGGAACGAAGTTTGCGAGAAAGGCTGGCGGGAAATACGGTCGCTGTCCCTATGAATTATCACGAGGAGCGCATGCTCGACGTGTATTAAAATCCTTTTAACCGGTCATAAATAAGGCTCCCGGTTTCGACCAGGTAATTCTCATGGGCTGTACGTACCAGCTGACAACGTGCATCCCTCGTATACTGGCTCTGCTACGTGGGCAGCTCTCTGGCTTCGAGATTGTGGTATTTCGTTAGTATTAGCAAGGGCGAACGCAGAAGACTTGGTCGATTTTTCAATCCTTCAATGTCTATCAGGAATGCTATCCTTTGGTAGGCGAAATTTCTGGACCTGTACGTGTATTGATGACTACCCGTGCAGAAATTATTGTAGGCATTCAAATAGATTCTCATACTTGTTCCCACTTCCTGATTGGAATCCAATGGGCCGTCTCATTGGACTCCTATACCAAAACGTCATGCTCGTAAGTTAGATTTTCATGGGGTTTCCCCATTCGTATTGAATGTACCAATCCACTTTGAATCCTAAAGGATTTCCACATGTGAATTCCCTACGTGTGGCGTTTCATTCAAATCTCTAGAGGATCTAGGGTCTCTCCAATAAATTTCTGCATGGCTATGATCAATGTCTTTCAATGCTCTTTCTAGGATAACGTGTCCTGCAATCCTAGAAAAATGAGGTACCTAGCTTAGGGGTAGTTGATCATTATTCCGCGACAGCTGATCCAGAATGTGAGCTTCTGTGGGTACAGATACCATTTGC
This sequence comes from Ophion ventricosus, assembly GCA_963932345.1. Classification (NCBI taxonomy): domain Eukaryota; kingdom Metazoa; phylum Arthropoda; class Insecta; order Hymenoptera; family Ichneumonidae; genus Ophion; species Ophion ventricosus. Next base: position 26,612,512 of record OZ010717.1, read on the forward strand.
ATCACTGCATTGAGATCCTGGACAAGAGCCTTAGTCTAGGCGCCTGCGCTGCTTTTTCGGCATCTTATCCGGTGGCCCGTGACCTTCGGTAGATATCGGTATTATTCGTATCACCGGCTAAGTGATCAACCGTTATTCCTTCTTACCCTTCGACACTGAAGACACTCTCCTGGATTACCCATCGTCGATAGGATCGTTCCCTTGGCTTTAAGCTGCTCGGTACTTTCCCAGGCGGATGGTGACCGAGGCAGCGGTCGGTAGGGTAGAAAGAACGGATTATTTTCCGCAATGAATTGAATTGAAGCGATTAATACAGATGTCGACACCCGGCTAAATAACCGGTTCGATCCGGTAAGGGCCTTGCGCAGGAAGGTCTGCGCAATCCCATTGACCGACCAGAAGCAGTCCGAGCGCGCTCCCCCCCTAATTCACAAAGACGGCTTCGACAGGAGCTCAGTGACCAGTTCGTCGAGTGCTTCGTGTGCGTCGAATACAGGAAAATTCGTTCTCCTATCAAACAGCTCAGTTGCGTGCCCCCCGTCACACTTGAGGCGACGTCATACGCTCGTCACATTCAAGTTCCACCTGGTAGTCACTATTGACAAATTTTAATAATAATCATAATAAGTATCATCGTGATATCGTCGCATCACGAGCGGGAATCACATTGATCGCGGCATAAACCGTGAGCGTTTCTCCCCCCCTCCTCACCCTTCGTCTACTAGAGCCATAGCCGCGCGTTTCTTACGTCAACTGCGTTAAGCTGCAACTGTTTTTCGGCTCAGCGGGTCTTCAGCGATCCACCAATTCGGCGCGAGTTACCAGACCAAAGAAGACGAGGTAAGTCGAAAAGATTCGATCGTTTTTTTTTCTTCGTTACTTTTTCCGCCCCTTGTGATCGTCGTGTGTTGCCGATGGTTTTTTCGTTGTTCAATGTGGGCGGGTTTATCGTGAGCGCGCGCTGTACACGAATTTTCTTTGTCTGTCTGCTGCTTTCGATATACGCGAACCCGAGGGTTGTTCCTGACGACGACCCCCCTCCCCTCGCCCCCCTCCTCACTAGAGTTCTCCGCGATGACGTTCGACGTACCTGTGAGCTTTGACTCTCTGTCACATTATGTTGTGCCATATATAATAATCTTAACATAAAAAGATTTCCGCTCCAGGATGACCTTTCCCCGGGATCCTCGATCCCTGGACCTCCCTTACGCTTCTTTTCTACGATGATCGACCGTTTTAACGCGGAAAAAAGAATCGTGCTGAGGAATACGAGATTATGCGAATGTAGAGACATATAAAGACGAAAAAAAAAAATGGATCGATCGACCTACCGAGTACGTGATACGAATTGAACGCGGAAACTCTCGGTCTAGTTTTCGCGAACGGGTAGAGCCTCGGGTTAACCCCAATTCCGCTGGTTTACACGGAAAATCAATACACTAACACCCTACCCTTCTGACTGTATGTTACTCCAGACGCGAGTCCACACTCTCTCTCTCGTTCCCTCTTTCCCTCTTCTCGTTCTTCACTTGCAATTGCCGAGAATATATTCATGTGCAATAAAGAACGGTCTCGAAAACTGTACATTTTCCCGCGCCCGGATAAATCGATAAGCCTTAACGTTCTGCTCCGTCTAGCCAACCACTGCGCGAACAAAAGTTATCATGCACGCTCATCATGAAACCACTTCCTCGTTTCGTGAATTCGAATCTTTCTGACCTTGACACCAACTATGATTCAATTATTAATTAATCGTCGGCAACCGCAGCTGAGCGGGTAATTTATTTGCTCAGCGGTATGATTGCCATGAGGGGTCCGAGAGAGAGAGAGAGAGAGAGAGAGAGAGAGAGAGAGAGAGAGAGAGAGAGAGAGAGAGAGTCAGAGCGAGAGACTTTGCCGTCATACCAGGAACATACAGAGTGCAAGCTTTTTCATTCTGAACATTCTTCGCCCAATGTCGAAATTCCATTTAACGTTATGTCAAATTGCTTATGAGCAATGTTCATCTGGGAGATCGTTCCATTTTCACAACTAGTCCGAGAAGTTGATCGTATGAATTGTATGTACATATATTGGCCAATTTAACAATAATATTCGACGGGGCAATGGTATATATAGAGGAGGGTAAATGAAAGACAGAAAAGCACACAGGGCGCACATGCAGCCTCTAGTACTGGGCGCTTCCATGGAAATCAATAAACGACGAACATCTGACTCGATTCCGTGTATAACCCAATCGACCAACAGCTATATCGATTTTTCTTGCATGTGTTATAGCTTGTATCTTACATGTTCCTATAAACATAAATAAATAAATATATATATGTATATATGTATTTATATATGGACTAGGTTGTAAGGCACATTGTGTGATCGTTCGGCCGAGAGCAGCCAGGAGTATACACAATGAACGTCATCGATGGATGTTTCATGGCATTCTCTAGTCCCGAATGTTTTCTTCGACGTGTTCGATGGAAAAACTACAGCTCGTTTGAGTTTGCCCACACAATGTTGGCCGATACATTACCGAAAAGATGATTCTTTGTATTAATGATAAAATCATCGAAGACTCGTTGCGAATACTCCAACGGCTTATTCGTATAAAAAAAAAAGAAAAAAAAAGAACGCAACAGTACACATACGCACTCACGATAACGAACACTCACACTGCAATTGGCATGTCGCCAGCACGCATGAATGTTAACGCAATTTCGTGTGATTATACCAAACTGCATGATCACTTTGCTTGAAAGACACGAGAGCATTCCATAAGAGCTGAAGAGCACGGTCAGAGCCCCTATAGTGCCATTGGCTGGACAGGGGCTAAACGTTTTTGAAAGTTTGTCATTAGGATGTACGTAGGGAGCGAAAGTTCGCATTTGATGTTTGGCGTTCGGGCTTGAGGTCTGCCTTGAGGTTTGACTTATCAAGGGATCAGGTTGGTTGATCGATGGTAGGGGTTGTTCTGGAGAAGTAACATCAATTGGGGAGAATAAGAGGCAACGTTAGAGGGATGTGGTAATGCGATATTTAGTCCCATCAGGGTTGAAACAACCGCAACGTGAAGTTGTCTTTCCACGCGACCAGTTGGGCAATCAACCTTGTGTCGATTTGGCACAAACATCACGTGGAAGGGTTGCTGGAAGTTGTCGATTCAGATGATGTTAAAGCGATAAGATGATGAGTGATGATTACGTAAGTCACAGCATGTCACGATGAACGTGTAAGCCAGCCAATGTCACGGGGCCGACGAGTGCTCGAGCTCTGAAGGAACTTTCGTCCACACACCCTTCATAGTTCTTTCATTGTTTTATTATTTCCGTTTTCTCCCGTTCGCTTGCGTTGATTGACATACGAATTTGGCGAACAAATTCGGCTTCTCGCACGCCTACGTGGACGAACAGAAGTCTGGGGCGTAATACGTCAGCGCGTTCCTCGAGACGTCGAGGTCGCTGCTGACCGGGTAGGACGGTCGATCGTCACCAGCGGCAAGTCAGCAACAGCAGCAGCGACGAGGATCACATCACACCCACCCCTAAAGAGGATACATCGTCGCACGAGACAGCGAAACATCGTGTACTTTTCAGGGGCGTGGACAACAAGAATTTCTAAAACGCCAGTCGGCGGTGCGACAGACCTCGTAAAGAGGAGGACGAGGTGACCGGAAAATATCGCCATGCCGGCAGGTATTGGCGCTTCGTACAGGTCGCTCGGTGACCTGGGCGAAGACGTCTACAAAAGTACGACAATCGTCGATCAGACCCAGACGACCGGACAGAGTGTTCTCGAGAGCGTGAAAAAGGCTTTCAGCTTCGCATCCCCCAAGGTCGAGTTGAGGAAGAAGGATCCATTGATCGAGGATAGACGCGAGAGTGTCTCGATAGTATCCAGGTAGGTGTCGCAAGCACGAATCATCCAGGGAATTAACGAAAATAATGGAAATATGTTAGCGGTGGTGGTGATGGTGGTGGGCTCTAGATACATATGAATGGTACAGGCTGTCCCATTTCAAACGGAACGCTGAAATATTCCAAGAATATCAGCTCTGATCGACAAATTTTCCCAACAAGTTTTCCAGAGTGGCACATGACATGATAACGTTGATCACTTTGCTTCTGGAGGCGCCATATCATAATTCCACTTTCTCAAAAGCAATCCTATGCCCTTAACGGCACCCAAATGTAATCTGAAGACAAGTCCAACCAAAAAGAAAGCACTGTCTCCAGCTTGAATATTGGCAGGCTTTGTGTCACACCAAAGCCTTCATAACTGTTGTCCATTCTTCAATTAGCAAATTCTCTGTACCGCAGCTATCCTGTATCATACTCAAGACATTTCATGATTCCGTTTGAAACGGGGACATTGTGTACAACGGCTGAATACAAGCGCCAGGGCCTTACTTCGAGCTTCCTTCGTGGTTGCAGCATCATCCACCTCGACGCCTACCCACGGCGACCTCGAAACCCTCTCAAGACATATTTCCATCTTGCGTCCTCATTCCGTACACTCGCATACCGATCATTGAAACGTCGTGTCCACCACGCCCTTGCTTCGTCACACGTTTGGTGGTGACTCGTGACGACGATTCCAATACCGTTGGATATTCCGTTTAGCTAACAGGCAATTTCCTAATTCTTTTTCGCGTTTCTAATCCCTCTCGTTGCGGCGCCTTTTTTAAATCACGTTCCGCGGATCGCGTTTGTATCGGATGTTGGCAACTTTCGGGGTGTAACACTTGTCGAAGACGTTGGACAGTCCGTGGAAAGTTTTTCGGGTTGGTGGGTAATCGGAAAGCGAGCAAATCGGTTGAGGTTTATCATCGACAATGATAACATTGATGCTAGTGGGTAGAATCGAAGATGTATGAGCCGTGACCGGAAACTGACGTTGCGACTATCGATCGCGGCCTAGGTGGAACGGGCGCCAACCAGGTAAGCTGCATGCGACCCGATCTCTTTCCAAGTTCGATTTTTTATATCGCTTTACTCGCATGGCTTTTTTTTAATTATTCGTATCATGCACGTAGATGTATATGTGTCTGCCTATATATATATAAATGTAGCGGCCCAAGAGAGAGAGTCTTCTTTGACTGTAACTTCGTCATTCGCATTCTCGTTACGTCACTGCGTGGGACGTGACGCACACCGGAAGCTCGATCTTGCGACAGAACGACTCGCGCTTCCCGTTTCGTTCCCGAGGAATATTCATGTATACTGCGTCGAGCCTTCGCGCTTTTATTGAGGGCCGAGATTACAAACTACTCGAGACGAATACGTTGCAACAAGCGAAAAATTACAACGGTGCAATAAAAAAAAAAGAAGAATGATTCTGGCTCTTCTGATCAATGAGACTGGGACACTGTAGGCGAATGGGAAATTCACATCAGCTACCCTTCCGTAGTCACTAGGAACCCTCACTATTTCGTCAGATCCGTCCGTTCGTCAAAGCAGTTTGTCCCCCCTCATTTGCTTCAATGGGGGAGGGGAGATACATGTACACGATAAAAAAATAGCCAATTTAGATAATTTTTTTTGGTAAGAAACAAAAAGTTCTACATTAATAAAACTTTAGGTACACTTTATTATATAATTGAACAGTTTAAATTAATTTTTTCCATTAAAAATATTGCAAAATGACATTATGGCGTGGTCTTCCATGAAGGCTTTGGCGAGAGTTGTCCGTTTATGGGAAATCCGACGACTTCAATAATGATCTAAAAAATGTGGGTCAAATTTTTTTTAGTATTTGAACATCCAATTGCTGATCTTATACCTAAAAAACATCTAAAAAGTTGAAAATTAAAAAAATCGGACACTTCAGTAAAATAAATGGAAATTTTACGCAACATTTGCGTTCTTTTTTGCAATAAAAAAGTACTTTCCAAAAGTTATTTTAAAAAACAAGTAAATATAAGTTCAAGGTAATATTGTTATTGGGTTGTGTGCACAATTTTAGCACGATCGGCCAACTAGTTTTGAAGTTATGTCTTCCACAAACTTAAAAAAAAACAGCCACAACCTTCTTGGCAGACTACGCCATAACGTCGCCATTTTGCAATAATTTTTTATAAGAAAATCCAATTTAACCTTTTAATTATGTAATAAGTTCTACCTAAAGTTTCATAAATGAAAAACGTTTTGTTCCTTTCCAAATAAAAATCATCGAAATTGGCTATTTTTTCATCGTCTTCGTGTATTTCCCTCCTAAAAAATCGGAAATTATTCATGAAAGTATTATTTGACGAGATTTTTCGACTAAAATTATTGATGCTCCTATAAAATAATCAGCTTTGATAAAAAAAAAAGATCCAATTTACAAAGATCTATCGGCTTTATTTTCAACGACGTTCGAAAAATTCAACACCTTAAATATTGACAGTTATCAAAGACGGATTGGACGATGGTTGGATTTGCCAAATTTTAATGGACGTTTGATTAATTCGTAATTAATTGAAAAATAATTCACATTCGACGGAATATAAAAATTACCTACGTACCTGACACTATAAAATTCTACTTTCATTCGCAACTCGGTCACGTTTCGTCCTTTTTTTTTTTGACAACTCGGAATTTTCGAAGGATCGAATCGAAAAGCGCGAATCGGCAGCTTTGTGATGGCTTTTCGTGACAGCTAAACTATCGACTTTACGAGCACGGGAAAGCTTCGTACACAGGGGTGGTCGTCGGCACTGGATGTCGGCTGGATAGTTAGCGAAGCCGCTAGGGCCGGTCGTGTGATTATTCGCAGCCATTTTGTTTTAGGGAGAGAAACAAGATGCCGACAGCCGCAACTGCCGAGGAATCCGCTCTGCTGGGGTAAGTTTTATTTTATCCTAATGAGAAATCTCGAGGGAAAGTGAGGAGGAAACGGACGATTAGGGTCCTCGTGTACGTACTTCTTTGTTGTACACTCAAGAAGATTGACAGCTGCTATAAACTTCGTTGTTTTGTTATTTCCTTTTTTTTTTAACTTTTCGCTAGAGAATGCAGAACCCGTTGATAATGAGAGATTGTTCTTATGCCGTAGTGATTTACATAGTGACTAGTTTCTCGATTATTTATCCCCAAATCCGAGCCTTTTGTACCGTACTATTCTTATCATGTTTCATTGACACTGTCATTGATTGCCATTCGAAAACAACTGGTCGTCGTAGAGCAAAGATATCTTCCGCTTGCCAAGAAGGAAATCAAGAAGAGGAGGAAAACTGATTTTAAAGACTTTTGAATGAGGATCGTAAAATTCTTTTTTGGTGTTGGCCAAAAATGATTAAGCATTTGTTTTTCAAGATCCTTTTTAGAATGAGGACCTGAGAAAAACATTTTTTCGTTACTTAGCAAAAACTACACGAATGTTTTTTTTTAAGATCCTTATCAGAATGCGGACCGTAAAAAACATTTGTTTGGGTTTAGGAAAAATAATTCAAACGTTTTTTTTGAAGATTCAGATCAGAATGAAGGCCTTAAAAAACATTTGTTTGGGTTTAGGAAAAATAACTCAAACGTTTTTTCTAAAGATCCTAATCAGAATGAAGGTCCTAAAAAACATTTGTTCGGGTTTGCGAAAAAAAATACCCAAGCATTATTTTTAAGATCCTTATTAGAATGAGGATCTTAAAAAAACATTTGGTTGAATTTAGCAAGAATTACTCAAACGTTCTCGTTAAGATTCTTATCAAAATGAGGAACTTAAAAAAACATTTGTTTGGCTTTAGCAAAAATTACTCCCACATTTTTTTTAACGATTCTTTTCAGAACGAGGGTTTGAAAAAACATCTGTTTCGACTTCGCAAAAATTACTCAAACGTTCTTTTTAAGATCTTCATCAGGATGAGGATTTAAAAAAACGTCCGTTTGGGTTTAACAAAAATTACTCAAACGTTTATTTCAAGATCGTCATCAGAATGAGAATCTCAAAAAAACATTTGTTTGGGCTTAGCAACAATTCCTCGAACGTTTTTTTTTTCATCCTTATTTTAACGAAGGTCTTAATAAACAATAATCCATTTAGTGATTTTTGCAGACCTGTCCTGCGTGAAAAAAAAATTAATTTCCATTGTATTTTAACATAGCAAACTTTAACATTAGGATGTTGGATCCTGCGAATTTTGTCAGCACTCGTTCATTGATCGGCCGAGCGTCCTTCGGCGAAAGGGCATCTCCTTGACGTCGGAAGGCAGCCTTAGTCCCCCCTTTTTTTATCGGTCCCGTCAGCGGCTCCAGTAGAGACGACGAAAAGTTGCGAAACTTGGTGGTCTGTGCTTTGAAAGAGCTCGATCAGAGTCTCGCAACGAGGTCGATCGTGTCCCGTGATACGTGACACGCTCGCGTCCTCCCCCAAGCCCGAGGACACCGATCGAGAGTAATGGGTTAAAGCGCGCCTGCACACACCACACACACACACACACACACACACACACACGCACACACGCACACACACACACACAAACACACACACACGCGCGCACACGCTCGCGCGCATATTCACGTGCGTATAAAACTTGACGATGTTGTATTGAATTACGAGACGCACTTTGCAGCAGCCTCGCTTGTGACGCCGCCGCGACGTTTTCTCACAGCGAGACAAGCGCGCACCTGAAAAAAAAGATCTTCAGAGATCGCGCCGTCCAAACCAGTTCTTCATCCAAACTCCCCGATCTTGCGAGACGGGGGGAAAGAAAAAAGGAAAAAAATGGTGTCCCGAGCGATTTTACGAAATCGAATATCATTACAGGAGGGAAGAAAACTTCGGAGAGCAGATAGAGAGAGAGAGAGAGAGAGAGAGAGAGAGAGGGGACTAGACGAGATGGGCGCATTGGATTGCCCAATTTGGCCGCGAAGCCCTGAAGTCCGGAGACGTGACCCAAATTGAAGATCTCCCCTTTTTTGTGGTACGACAATTATACATGATCGTGTTGGTATAGGCGGGGCCAAGAAGTGTCGTTCCTTCCTTGCCTTTATTGGCTAAGCTGACCAGTGAATGGACGAATGTAGGATTCAGATAATCTCTAAAATAAACATATAAAAACAAATGTTTTGATATAGCTAATAAAAAACATTATTCTGATAGTAAAAAAAAATATTCGAACTAATTGCAACGAATAATATTGGAGAAATTAGCGTAAATAAAGGTAATACTGTTATTGAGTTGTATGTACAATTCTAGCACGGTTGGTCCTTTTCTGTAGCACGATAGCTACAGAAAAGTTTGAATACTAAAACCCTCAGTTCCCTAGACGTCTTTAAAAATCATTTATAATACATGACTTCTTTGCTCAAAGATCTTTGGACTTCTATGAAAGAAAGAGGGATATGTTCTATCTCTAGAGGGATATCTCTATGAAAGAGGGATAATAAAGCTCGTGGAGAGATGGCAGAAAGACACTGAACAGAATGGAACATGGTTGATTAAAATCGCTTTTTTGGTCAATATTTTGCGTTTGAAGTTTATTTTTTATTCTAATGAAATTAGTTTTAAGGCGGAACCCTACTGTGACGGCGAGAACAATAAGTTTTTTTTAAGAATTTTTCCATTCATTTAATTGTTCTTGTCGGATCAATTAAAGATATGTTATTCCACATACATTAAAGTACATTCAAGTAAATTTTTATTGAAAAAAAAACAATAGTTGAAGTACAATAAATGGCAGAATGAACGCCTATCAAAAATTTCCCTTTTCCTGGTGGGATTGAAATTTCTGGTTTGATTCGTCTGAAAGAAAAAAAAAAAAAGTTTGCCCTTAATGTAGGTATCGTTCAGCGTAACCGTTTTTGATTTTGTTTCTTTTTCGAAATATGACCACGCTTAGAAATAAAAAGTATTATTTTCACCTAAAATATTTTCATACAAGATGCTTTAAGGAATAGCAATTTTCAAAAAAAAAAACCCTGGACGCTCAACGATAGCTATTACAATTACAAAAATGTTTACATATCCATCTATTATTGCTTGAGTTATCGTCCGCACCAGTCCGAAAAAACGTGTGGCGTCGGGGGACGCCCGACAGAAGCGAAACTTCTACGCATTTTGCGGTGAAAGTAATTTTTGGTAGAAGTATATATTATATTTTATATTAACATTAAAAATAAACGAGATAATGCAATAGTTTTACTTCGCCGCTTGTTTCAGATTTAATTCGAAAAATATCAATCTTAAAGAAAAAACTGTAATTACTAAAGTTGTAGGAAATTGAATTTCCTATAAGTTTGGTTCTTGCCACTTTTATCCAAAAATTGAGAATGGCCGAGTTATTTGAGAAAAACAATTTTTCATAAAATTCAAAATGGCTGACATAAGCCCATGGCGGATTTGGTCGCCATTTTGAATGTAGACTATCAATCTCCTCAATGATTAAAAAGAAGAAAGAACGACAACGGAATTTTTGTTATTTCAGGGGGATTATTTAGACATAGTGACTGGGCTACCCGGCGGCCGAGTGCGCAACGAGGCTACAGAAGCTTCGCTTCAAAAAATGATTTCGAGGAAAAATGAAATTCAAATTTCAAGTACAAACTTTGTACATGTTTGCGCCCACCTACTAAAAGTGCTGTAACTTTGTCATTTTTTTATAAATTAAACAATAATTTTTCGTATACATAACTTTGAAAGTACATACTGCAAGAAAGAGCAAAAAGAAAATTAATTTTTTGAAGCCGTCACAGTGGGATTCCCCCCTTGAGGCTATGTGTCACAACGATCGAGCGGCCATCAGTGCGAGGGAGATAGCTGATTTGCAGATTCCCATTGTTCTCCGCGACGGCTGATACTTTGGAACAAAAAAGAAAAGAAAAACTCTCCGCTCTGTTGAACGATGAACAACGTCTTTCTCTTTGTTTGCCCGAAATATGGTCCGTCCAGGAGAATAACTTGGCCGTAGGATTTTTACCGACTGGACGTGTGAGCCAAGTTCTCAACGACAGCTGTGATTTTTTTGCTACATTATAGTGATTCGAGTTTTTATCAACAATTCATATTCTTCACTTATTTTAAATATAAATCAGCTTTCGTCCATTCACGGTTCCTCGTCCATTCACTGGTCGGTATGTACCCTAGATCGACTCTCGTCAGAGAGCTTGGCCCAACTAGCGTAATCGTTCTAACGAGTTGTCCGGTGCGGATGAGATGCGACCGGTATGAGGCGATCCTTCTTCCGGAGACTTTTGCTGCCAGAAGTTTAACGCTCTCGGCGGTGTCATCAACTCGCGGACCATTTTTTGCCTTTCGCATAGCTCGGGGTGAATATCCCACCCCGGGCTTTACTTGCTCGTAAACTTCCTTCTGGAGAGATAAGACCACCACGGAGCACATTAATCTCTGTGGTTTTTGATGATGAACAGACGGGAATGCTAAAGACTTCGTTTTGTTGAATGTCAGTTGATGATAAATTCCGCGTAGAGACGGCAGAAAATGCTGCTCTTTTATTTTCTCATCTTTATTTTCTTTTTATAGTACATTATGACACGAGGACGAAAAAACTTTTTTTAACGAGCGTTGCAATCACACGAGTATTATACGAAATTTTATTGTACGCGGTGCGTAAAACGTCCATTATCGTACCGAGTGGAATAAAATATTTTTTCGCCGTTTTTGGTTGCCGACGTCTAGTGATGAGCCTAAAAAATCGTTTAAGATTCCCTGGTAGCCTGGAACTGCGGAAAAATTGATTTTTATACAAGTTCAACTATGCAAACTCCAGCATCGTGGAAATCGACCGAAGGTCGTTTTTTTTTTAAGACCACCTGGGACGAAAGCCCACTGTGGACAATGCGTTGCAATCCTTTGCGATGAAACCTTCGTCATTATTGCGCAAGAAAAATATCTCGCCGCATGAAAGAGACCTCTTGTTACGTGTGCATTCGCGCCGCTGGTGCGAACACTTTTTTATCTACCGAGTCACGAGAATGCACCGTCTTTGGGTCGCGGAATTATCGACCATTTGTTAACGAGCAACTGCGCAGTTTGTTCACCAATGGCGCGAAGGATAATCATGATGACTCAGTAGACGTTTTGTGGTTTAGCTTTTTGGCTCTTTTTTTTAAGGGGAGAAATACATGTTGACGGCGAAAAAGTATGCAATTTCGATCATTTTTTTTAAAGGAACAAAACGTCTTACATTTATGAAACCTTAGGTACAATTTATTAAATAATTGAACCGTTTAAATTATTTTTTTCATAAAATAATATTGCAAAATGTCGACGTTATGGCGTGGTCTTCTGGGAAGGTTTTGGCGGACGTTGTCCGTTTGTGGGAAATCCAACGACTTCAATATTGATCGGAAAATATTAGCCAAGAATTTCTAGTATATTAACATCCAAATGCTGAACTTATACCTAAGAAACATTTAAAAAGTAAAAAATTTCAAAAATGGGACGCTTCGGGAGAAAAAAAATGCAAGTTTTACACAAAATTTTCGTTCTTTTGCAAAAGAAGGACCTTTTAAAATTCTTTTATCAAACAATGATGTTTCAATATTGAATATATATGGTTTTCGATGGGCTGGATGAGTTTTAATCTTTTCTAAATGTTCATAAAGGTTTAGTTTATGTTAATCCGTTGTTAGAAATGGTTTATCGTGGTGCTAAAGACCTAAAAAAAAATACAACCACACGTAAAATTACATAAATTAAACTATTTTTCAGGTCAGATGTTTTGTAGTAAAAAAATTCAAAAAAATTGTAAAGATTCAGTATATTTTCGACAATAACATACATATATATATTTTTATCTTGAATTGGAAATGAAATCTCGCGCTGTAAATGCGGTTCCAGTTTTGACCATATTAAATGGACGCGACGCACACACATACGAAGCACACTTCCGGCGTGTGTCCACCGACCAAGCAATTAACGCCCAGATAAAGTGTAATTAGTGACCATTAAGGCAGAGCAGAGCACGAGATTGTTGTGGAACGAGACTAACTAATAAACGAGAATCCGTTGTCGAATGTGCAACCACACGAAATTCCGGCTGTCGTGCACAGCGTGCACCACTTATCAAGGAAAGCCTTTATGACGAAAATTGAGTTTGAGAGAATAGGTGTGCCATAAAAACCTCACATTTCCGTAAGACTTTTTTTAGAAGACTGCCTTAGCACTGATGAATCATCAACTTGAGGAACATTCTTGACGAAATATCTGTCAGAAATACTTGACATTTATGGATGCCATTCTGATCGGTCTGTCATTCTGAGTGTGCGAAAAAAAGACAAACAGATCGAACCATCGTGGCTTTTCAACCGCGACGTCATCATGAATATTTCCAGGATCGGATGGCAATTGCCAATTCTTCGTTGCACAAAAATCCTGTAGAGTCCTTGTGAATAGCTGATGGTATGAGCGACTGATGAACAAAGTGTCCGTAGTCCCTACACGCGAACGCCCATTCTTCATCGTCTATATAACACGCATTCTTCACGTCAGACGGTCACCCGAACCGCAGTAATTGAATATCCTGGAACATTTCCCCGCGTCGTTGATCACCATCGCCAGGCAAGATTGTCCGGTCAATTTTCGCAAGAAATCGGAGATGCCGGTAAAATATTGTATCAGCGTGTATGTTAAGGGGGAAATACATGTAGACGACGAAAAAAATGGCCAATTGTGATCATTTTTTTTTTTCGAAAGGAACGAAAGGTTCAAATTTATGAAACTTTAGGTACAATTTATTACATAATTGAGGAGGTTGGGGCGTTACCCACAATCGAATATCTAAATATATATATATATATGTGTTATTGTCCAGGCAATACTGAGTTAAATGGCGACGTTATGTTATGGTCTTCCAGAAAGGTTTCGGCGGCAGTTTTCCGTTTGTGGGAAATCCAAAGACTTCGATATTGATCTGAAAAATATGAGCGAAGAATTTTTAATATTTTAACATCCAAATGCTGAACGTATACGTAAGAAACATTAACCCTTCATGGTCACCATTCCAATTTCAATCGCGGTGGTCACACTTGGGTCGATTCTACCCAGTCAGTTTTCAAAAAAAGTATTGTGACCAAACTATCCGTCCGAAATGGTTAAAAAAATTACGGAACATGCTTTGAACTTTCCAGATGATGTACGAAAAATTTATTTATAAGAAATAAAATGGTGACATGTTAAGAAAAATCATAAAGGTGAAAAAGCAAAAAATACACTTTTTCGCTCAAAAATGCATAGTTCCGTGAATTTTAAACAATTTTACCTAAAATTTGGACTTGATACTTCTTAGATATGCTATTTTTGGGAAAAATAGTAGCATAGTGCGTATTCCAAAAAAGGTATTTATTCCGACATGTGAAGAGCGTAAATTTTATGGTATGAGGATACTTCAAACTCCAGGTAAGATGGTGAATACAGTCCCATTCGAAGCCGGGGACTATTATATATTTACGGCAAAAATTGATCGACGGCTCGATTCTACCCAGGGTGACCGCGAAGGGTTAAAAATGTTGAAAATTAAAAAAAAATGGGACAACCCAGATGAAAAATAGAAATATTACCCAAAATTTTCGTTCTTCTTTGCAATAAAAAAGTACTTTTTAAAAGTGATTTTCATAAACAAGTAGGTATGGGTTCAAGGTAATATTGCTATTGAGTTGTGTATCCAATTTTAGCACGATCGGTCAACTTGTTCTAAAGTTGTTTGCAAACTTAACAAATGTAGTTCCAGCTAAGCTGTGAGCGTGAGTCACGCTCACAAGCAATAACTTCGTAACGGCTACGAATTTTTGGTTTTAAAATTTTACCATCGTATTCTTGAGATGTTTAAGTAACATGTTAAAGAAAATCGATTCTTTGATGCCGCTACATGTATTTGCCCCCTTAATGTCGTGGTCGTGTGGAGACTGACGGTGAACTTTAGTAGAGTAGCCCGAAGAAACTTCAAAGTCTGCAGTAGACTTTAGCTGTCAAACCGGATGTTGCATCCGCCTTTGGGCGACGAGCCAGTGGAGGTTGAGCACTCGCGCGTATGCACGCTTGGTCAAGGTATTGTACCCGTTCCAACATTTGAATTGCATCGGCGATGAACCGACGATGACGTTACGGAAAGTGCTTTTTTTCTTGTTTTTTTTTTTGGTTCTTGTTTGTTCCTTTTCATGTTGAAGCGTGATTCGAGCATGATACCTGTTATTAGGCGTACGTATGCTTGCATATTTGACTGTGTAATAAATTGCGAAGATGAACGGAGAACACCATCCACATGTGCGAATTCATTAAAAGTTCATCGCGCGTCATGCGTTTTAGCTCTCGTCTATGAGGCGTCACGGAGCCTCGAGAGACGAGAAGAGGAAACTGGGAGATGAGGAAATTTACGCGGCAAAATTTACTCGCGTCGTAGGAAACGATCAGATGGAAGTATAATCTTTCATTTTCCTGTCGGCCATGTTTTACGCCAAATTTCCTGGGGTTGAAGATTCATCAACGGTTCCATCATTCGAATGCAACGAAGTCGTTTTAAAAAAAATTTCGCTTCGTTTTCATTGTTGCCCAAAATCATTTTTTGCATATTTAGTTTGGAGAACTATGATGAAGAGCCTAAAAACGGGGGTCATTCATCTAGGCTTGAATCGCCGAAAAAAAAAAACATTGGGAATCAAAGAAATTCAATTTTTATGGTTGTATTCCAAAGATGGAAACTTCAACATCGTGGCAATTCGATCTAAAGGAACTTCAGATACGTTCTTGAGCAAAAGTTTCGTTTCTGATCTTACAACGATCCTTCATTCTGTCCTGGCGATCTTGGCCAAAAAATTACACTTTCAAATAACGCAGTTGCAACAATAATAGAAGAAAAAAGGTTCCCTTGATTGCGTTCTCGCGGGAATTCTGAAAAAAAATCTGCCAACCAAGCTCCTTGGATTCATAATAGACCGATAGAAAAACGAGGCGCGATCACGTCGGATATCGAATGTCTGCGGGGGAATCGAGTGTCGAGTTTCCCTGGATGGTGGTTTTGCTTCCTTTCTCACTCGTTCGCTCTCTCACTCTTTCTCTCTCTTTCCCTCCGTCTCTCTCTTGGTCTCTTTCTGTCTGATACAATCATGATGAAGTAGAACACATTATAGTGTATCCATTTGTTGTCCGTGGTCAAGCCGCAATTCTTGCCGCAAATCCAAAAGCCACACCGTACCGTTTTTTTTTTCGCTCCTAACAACCTACAGGATCCTTTCTCCAAGACCTGCCCATAATCAACGACGCACTTTTTCCAACACCAAGATCTCGCAATGAAATGCTCCGGATCTTTATCCTGAGCCAATTCACGTCACTATTTAATGGCTGCAGCGATGACAGCTTTCAAGTGTCATTTAGATTTGGCAATATATTCATATAAATATGGGGAAGATGAGTGGGATCTGTCAAATGGCGATATGACATCTGATGGCGGAAGATTATACTTAGGGCAAGGCCTTCAATAGAAATTTTACGTAGCCATACGTTGAAACTATTTAATTTTTGTGAAATAACATAAATATCGATGAAAAATGGAATTCCTCAAGTTTCCTATTGCAGGGAAACGCTTTGTGTACGTGAACAATTCTTTTGGAAACGTGGAAAAACAGATCAATTAAGGCCTTCGGCCACTCAAGAGGCCAAAAAAGGGCATATTTTGTGATTTTTTTTCAGCGAAACCATAAAATAAATTGGAATTACAAAATAGGGGTTTTATTATATACGTAATTGACTATATAAAATTATTTTTCACAGCGATCCATGTCAAAATGGCGACTCTGCAGCAATTTTCTGATGACGCCTTTATTTCTGGAAGGTCAACGGGCTGACCAACAGCTCCTATAAATTTTTAGTTACTATGAGAGACTAAAGTTTTTTCGATTATATATAAGAATAGCTATAGAAGTACGTACGATTTTTTTGATATATTATTTTCTGTCAAAATGGCGCATTTCTAAAACAAAAAGTATAAAATGCCATGAGAAAATCGTCAGGAAATTGTTTATAAAAAAGGAACTATGCAATATAATTTAAAAAATCCTACGTAGTGCTTCAGAAAATATAATTCTAAATATAGAGTTGAAATTTCTAGTGAATCGGTTGAAATTTGTTTGAGTTATGCGTCCGGCCGACTTGAAAAATGTAGTTTTGAGATAAACGCGTTTGAAGTTAGTAGAAAGTCACGACATGAATCAACAGGGGTTGCGCTAGAATTCGAAAATCGAGTACTTAGATATTTTTCACACCCATAATCTTTTGGAATATCATTTTATAAGTACCAAGGTACATTTTTAACAAAAAAATCGAATTTTGGAAAATCCTACTGTGGCCTAAGGCCTTAAAGGCTTGGATGAAAGTCGTCAAATTAAACACCCTGTATGGAAAAATTTATATACAGTGGGTGAACAAGTATTTGCACACCTCGTGTTTTTCAAATTATCCTTCGGATAATTTATTTTAAATTAATCTAGATAATTTATTATACAATGTCCGAAATTTTTTTTCGGAAATTTTATTTTTCTTCGACAAAAAAAAACAAAATAGGCGCTGAAGCATTTAATTTTTTTTTCGACGGATAATATGAAAAACTCAAGGTGTGCAAATATTTTTTTTACTCACTGTATATACATTTTCAGGTCTTTATTTCTATCTCGTGCAGTTTTCCGCAATAATACGTTCTTTCTTTATGCCGTCATAACTTGTTTCAGCTTGGCATTACGATAAATGTGATGTACAAGAGAAAAGTTGCAATATGTTCTAGTTAGTCGTAAAGTTGGCTTTGTCTACATGGCAAAAAAGGGATGGGGAGAAAGAGAAAGAAAGGGAGACAGAGAGAGAGAGAGAGAGAGGGAGGGAGAGAGAGAGAGAGAGAGAGAGAGAGAGGTAGAGAGGTAGCGAGCTGTCTCGTCGTATGCTTGTAGAGCAACGAAGAGGGATTTTAGGCCAGATACGCTAATGCAAAGCGTATAATCCATAACCCAGTATCTCTCGTCCAGAGCTGATCCAGTTTAAGTAGCCCTTTTGTTTCGGATACGAAATTTACCCATTTCCAGGCGGACCAAATTCGTGGACATTAACGATGCGAAGTGTTCGTTAAAAGTGCATATATACATATATATATATATATATATATATAACCGGAATACATAATTTCTCCCTTAAAGAGCTCAAGGTGAATTCAATTAAAAGTTTCCTCGACTTCTCTCCGTTCTTTTTTGGACCCTGCTCTGGAGCGAGAACTCCTCAATCGTTACATTTATCATCCGATCTATATATATAGAATCGGATCATGGACGTAATTAGTCTTTTGAAAATCAATTTCAATCGACACTGACGAAATTCAGTTAATAATATGAATTTCCCTTGCAATAATAATTTCTTTATATTATTTACAAAAAAATATAATACATTATGAAGATAAATAAATAACCAAGATATATTTATGTATATACATATGTTAAATTACGATTAAATATTTTAAAAATTCGTACCTGTATTTGTTTCAAATGCAAAAAAATAGAGACGATCGATTTTGCAAATTTAAAAACTTATTTGATAATTTTCTTTTCCTTTCAAAGCACTGAGAAAGAAATGGCACCCTAAGATACCCATTTTGTCCGCTTTTAATCTTTTTTTCTCGCATCAAAATAACGAAAGAATTTGACACAAAAGTTGCTTCCTTTTTCGATTCCATACTGTGAAAATTGTCACTTTATAAAAGTTGGAAATTCATATTATTATTTGAATTTCTTCAGTGTTGATTGAAATTGGTTTTCAGAAAACTCGAGTGCGCTTTTGCATACTCATAGAACGATGATTTATATCAATCAAACGAGTTTTATTTGCAGAACTTTTAAAAAAAGTTTTTTTTTTACAAAATCGTTACTTCACGCTCAACCCTTCGTGGTCACACTTCCATATTCAATCGCGGTGGTCACTCTTGGGTCGATTCTACCCAGTCAGTTTTCAAAAAAAGCATTGTGACAAAACTATCCATCCGGGTTCAAAAAATTATGAAACATGCTTTGAACTTTCTAGATGATATACAAAAATTTATTTATAAGAAATAAAATGGCGACATGTTAAAAAAAAATCATAAAGAGGTGAAGACGCGAAAAAGACACTTTTTCGCTAAAAAAAATCATATTCCCGTGAATTTTCAACATGTTTATCTAAAATTTGGACGTGATACTCCTTAGATATGCTACTTTTGGGGAAAAAATAGTAGCATAGTGCGCGTTCCAAAAAAGGTATTTATTCCAACATATGAAGAGGGTAAATTTTATGGTATGAGGATACTTCAAACTCTAGGTAAGATGGTGAATACACTCCCATTCGAAGCTGGGAACTATTATATATTTACAACAAAAATTGATGAACGGGTCGATTCTACCCAGGGTGACCACGAAGGGTTAAATATTCATCCACTTAATTACTACTCTCCGCATTCTTGTACTTCGTACTCTCCAACATTTCTCTCTTTTTCTACATTCATTCGCCTGTTCCAGAACGATGATCTGTAATCGATCAAAATAAACATCTTAATGATTAATTAATAATTAATTTTCGACGACTCCAAGCACCGTTATTTTTTTTAATAACACATCCAATAAATACATTTAAAAATGTGTAAAAATTTTTTCCGTCGCTGGGACAAATTATTCATGGTCGGAAACGCGACTGAATGACGCGAGTCTTCAGCAGATACGAGAAATCCCGATGTCTCAAGTGCCAAGTCACTGTGCTTGGCAATTCACTGAAGCATGATCAATCACCTATATACATTTAATATAAATATGTCTACGTATATGCACACTCGCACAATAACCTCGCCTATAAATATTGGCTTCCTCACGAAAGATGAGGCTCATTGACAGAAATACAAATCCGGTGCTGACGATTCACTTTCCAAATGAGTAAAATTCGAATGCGGACCGTCGTGATCGAAAATCAATACTCTCCGTGAATTATCGGACTCGCAAATATATTTCGAAGTCCGATTTTGTACAAAATAGCAACAAAAGATTTTCCCAACCTTCGTGGAACGGAGTTCAAAGCTTTTCTACGCCAATTCAGGTCGACCAACGGCAACAACTTAATTATCGGAAACGCGGGGAAAGCACGTTCTTCATCGTCCAACGATTACGAGACGAAAAAAAAGAGGCACAAGAAAAAGAAATGGGAAGCCAAGAGATTGATGTTAAAGGGTGGGAGAAGAGACGAGCTTTTTTTTTAATCACGCGAGTTGTCAGTCCCGTATATCTTTGCTCCGAAGTGAAGGATGATGGAGCATTTTATCGAAATCGTTGATTCCTTCGTTCCAACACAGATTTTTTTTTTTTTTTTGTTAATCAACTCGTAGTTTTGTTGGGGCCTATCCTTGTCGACTTTTCTTAATCGGGTGAATGCGCGGAATACATTGAAGCGGAGGTAACCTACTTGAGATGGAACACACCTCATCCAATTAGCTCATGAACGCAGCAATACAGTAGGCATTTGAATACGCGGTTTAGCGTAGCTCGAAAATTTCACTGACAACTTTCACAGTGTAGAATCGAAGGAAAAAGCAATTTTTCTGTCAAATCCTTTGTTTTGGGTAAAACGCCCAGTGAATGAACGAATAACGATACTATAGAATTCGGATTGACTGTGAAATGAAAATATTATCAGAGCAAACTTTTCAATTGCTGTAGCTAACGAAAGGCATTATTCTGATAGTAGAAAAAAATATTCATATTTATTGCCACAAATAATATTGGAGGAATTGATAAATACACGTAGCGAAATAACTGAATCTCCATTCAATAGATGAAATCATCAATAAATGATGGTCATGAAGGTTGTATTGTTGGAATGCAACGAAAATTCTTTTTTCATATTTTTATTTCCTCGGTTAAATTATTTTACAAATGATTTTCTTGCAGCTCAAAACGATAGATCTCTAAATAAGCGATTAAAAAACTTATTGATGGATTTTCGTAACGAAGATTAGCCACGAGAAATTCGAGCAATTGAAAAATAATCATTTTCGTTGCATTCCATCGATGCAAGCTTCAGTCTCGTAATAAATGAGCAATCGGCCACCAGTAAGTGGACCTTACTGGCGGACTTGGATTTTGATTATTTATTTATCTTCATAATGTGTTATATTTTTACGTAAAAATTTGCATTAGCTCCAGGATAATGAGCAAGATTATAGATTGTTGTATATTAATTTGGGCATTTGTCTTAAATCATCCAAATTTCCGTGAAAAGCCTCTGAAAACAAATGCTTTTTTTTACGATTGGCCGTTGGAACGGGAACATGGTCGTACAATCGTGAAGTGATAAACGACTTTCTTCTCTTACGACAGAGATAAGTATGAGATACTCCACGATAAAACGACCCAGCCATGACCACTATCTTTTTTTTTGCTTCCTCCTTGATGTTCATGAGTATCACATTGAATTTTTTTAATTTCTTCGGGAATGGGAAATATTGTCCCATGTCACGAATTGTTTAAATTTAGATTTAAACAATTCGTGACAATTCGTGACATCCACTTTCATGAATTCGTTAGTCTTTTCCAAAACCTACGAAATCTTTTCAGGCATACAAAAAATGCCAAATTTTTCTGATGATTTGTTGAAAAAATTGTCCGCTTCGCTATATTCAATTAAGGAAAAAGAAACATTTTCGTCCTCACATAAAAAAACACATTGCATTTATTAACAATAATAACAATAAAAAGAAACGATTTTGACGTTTGATCGTCACATGTGCGAAAATTAAAAAAATAATTGGCAAAAACAATATCGACCCTTCAATTTTGGAAGGAAAAAAAACGCGAATATCGCGGGGATAATAAAAGAATCGATTGCGGGCTAATTGGCTCACGTATTTTTATACGTGGGCAATTTAATGACCGCCCAAGTTGCAATCAGATTGGCGAATCAGCGATCACGGAGATACAATAAAAGATGGATCGTACCAGCTAGCGAAGAGGCCGAGGAAAAAAAAAAGCAAAGTCTCATGGTGGGCGCGCAGTACCATTCGAAGAAGGGCACGGGGGGTGGACATTGATCGTAGAATGTAGACGTCTCGACGCCGTTTGCGAGAGACGTCCGGAAATTTCGAGTACACCCGCGGTTATCTTTCTTGTCCGATGCACGCCATGGTCGTCGACGTGGAGAGAAATCTACTTATCGTTCGCGAAACTCTTCGTCTCATTCAAGAAAGTCTAGAAGCCATCAAATTCTTCCTCCTCCATCTCTTATCCCGGAGGAGCACCAATGTGTTTTCCACTTTACGTAATCGAGGTGGACTCTTGCTGGAGAAAATCAATATTGCGCCGAAAACTCTTGTGTTTGCACGTCATTCGAAACTTTTGGCAATGAAATTAAATGCGAGTGCATAGCTTAATTAACTTCGGGAGAAGAGAAAAATCGCGTTGAAGCTTGCATCATTGGAATTCGACGAAAATGACTTTTTCTTCCCCCCGAAGAAGTTTGCATCGTTGGAACGTAATGAAAATTATTATTTTTGCTGAAATTTCATTTGGCATATCTTAGCCAAATATATAACACAAGTCTCTGATTTTTTATTGCCGAATACCAAAAATCTCTGAACAATTTTTTTTAACCCTTCGTAGTCACCCTGGGCAGAATCGACCGGTCGATCAATTTTTGTCGTAAATATATAGTTCCCGACTTCGAATGGGACTGTATTTACCATCTTACCTGGAGTTTGAAGTTTCCTCATACCATAGAATTTACTCTCTTCACATGTCGGAATAAATACCTTTTTTTTTTGGAACGCGCACTATGCTACTATTTTTTTTCCCAAAAGTAGCATATCTAAGGAGTATCATGTCCAAATTTTAGGTAAAAATGTTGAAAATTCACGGGACTGTGATTTTTTTTAGCAAAAAAGTGTCTTTTTTATGTTTTCACCTCTTTATGATTTTTTTTGAACATGTCGCCATTTTATTTTTTATAAATTAATCCTTCGTACATCATCTAGAAAGTTCAAAGCATGTTCCGTAATTTTTTGAATCACTTCGGACAGATAGTTTGGTCACAATACTTTTTTGAAAACTGACTGGGTAGAATCGACCCAAGTATGACCACCGCGATAGAATTTTAATGTGTGACCACGAAGGGTTAATTGCTTATCTTCAAATCTATCTAAATGGGCAGAAAAATTATTTTGTAGCATGATAAAAATGAGAAAATGAAAATACGAAGAAGAATTTTGGTTGCAATCAAACGATACAAACTTCACCATCAAATTCGTATTTTGATGTATTTTGAATTTGAATCAAGGCTACGAGACCTAAACGTTTATTTTGGGATCCTCATTAAAGAGCTCCGACTCATATCCTCGGGAAAAACTTTGGTTAATAAGAAAATAAAATAATAAATAACGATTCCTTTATGGTGTTCCGAAGATCAACACATCAATACCGCAACAAAAAAAAATATATTGTAAGGCTGAAGCCTCGATGTACAAATTACAGAATTTTACCGATTTTTATTCTCTGCCATTTTAGTCCTCCACTTTTATTATTGCAACATTGCTGTATTTATTTAATAAAAATTTATTCATAAATTTGTTTCAGGGCTTGATAATAAATGCGTATTCTTTATAATAGGAAAGTGAGGTTAGATGAATTACTGAACATTCAAAATCCCTGACATTTGCTCGGAGTCATGAGACGAGTGTTACTAGATCTCGGATCCCTAGGGATATATAAAGAAAAAAAAATAATAATTCCCATAACAAGATTTTCTTCAGCGTCGATAAAAAAAAAACCAGCTCGTTTCTCGTCCCGTTGACCTCCCGCTACAAAATTTATTCCAACGTATTCGCAACTCCTTTTTTCCCTTTTTCGAGGGTAGAAGTTTCCGGCTCCCGTCATTGACCGCTTCTGTACATTAAATCTAACCAACACTTCCGAGTAAATGTAAATTAGGTCAGTACGTAAAATCATTAAAAAACGAAAAGGGGACACGACCGATATGAGCTCGAAGAGACCTGAGGGTGCGAAGAGGGAGGATACTCTAGGGAAGGGTTAATGCAGTTATGGAGCGCAAAATGAAGTTACCGCTCGATCGTACACTGCGCTACGTACACACATATATATATATGTATGTGTGTGTGTGTGTGTGTGTGTGTGTACGTAGCTTACCTCTTCCAGTATCTATATCGATTTACATATATATTTTTAGCTAATAATTCTACCATAGCAAATGTCGATTGAACGCTCTACTTACGATATGAGCTGCTGCGAACGTTATCGGCTATTTTAAGGGGTTACGTGGGTTTCGAAGCCAAAAGAAGCATATTTTCTCTATTTTTTTAAAATATAATATATAAATTATTTTATTCAATATGTTAAGCACATAAAACAGCAACATTTCAACAATATTTTTAAAAAATTTCATCAAAAAATTTGTGAAATTCAGCCGGTGGGACCTGGTTTCTGGAAACCCTAAAAAAAAAGTGTCCTCGTGGTGGTCAGAATAACTCATGATAGCTTTATCTGAAATTAAAAAACCAATTTTTTTCTGTTAGTAGATAAGTATAGCTCGTGATTGAACGAAGGATTTTTAAAATTTTAATATATATATATATATTTTTAAATATATATATATATATATATGTGTGTGTGTGTGTGTGTGTCCGTGGTCCGTCCAAAGTACACAATTTTTGTTGAATAATTAACGATAAAGTTCTGATTATTTTTATTATGATGAGTACGTAATTCAAATGGAACTTCGTATAATTTGCATCGAGATAAGAGTCATTACCAAAGTTGTGTTAGCCAGGGCGTGGCGTAGAGATCAATACCGTAGAAAGTGACGACTGCTACACAAATGTGGATGTACATATACACGTATAGAAGTATTTATGTAAGCTAGACATCATTTTTACGGGATATATGTATATAGACCCACCTATATAGATTTTCGTTACGTCTTGTCAGAATACCCAAAGGAAATCCCCCTCTTCCAAGTGAGAAACGAATAACGCAGATGGGGAAGTAAAAAAAAAAACGACAACGTAGATCTTTCAATTCAAAGTTTTATAATAGTTCATTGGTAGATAAAGCATTTATTGGAGTGACGAATGGATAATTTATCAACGTTGGTTTTAATAATTGATTATTGGCGAAGCAAATCATTTTTGGTAGATTTGAACAAGCGTAACGGAAGTAGGACATTGAAATAATGGATTTATTTGAAAGGATCTAGGCGACGGTAATTTTTTATTCAGATAATTGTTATATAACGAAGACAAAGTGTTTAAGGTTTTTCTGATTTTTTGGTTCTATAGAATTCAAAAGCGTTTGGTGGTAAGGTGTTTACTATTTTGCTTATTGATTAGCATGGGTATTGTTTGTAACATATGATTGCAGTTTTTTTGAGATATGATATAGCTGATTTTTATTTGTTAGATTATTTTCTAAATATTACATAGCCATTATTTAGGGAAATATCATAAATAATTTATTAAAATTTTATCGAAATGTTTATTGGTGTAACTTTTACATTTTATATTATTCATTTTTATTCATTGGATCATTTTCATAATATTATATAGAAATTGTTTACTGGTAAATTCTGAATAACATAAAAGTTCCTGCGAATTTTGTTTTTCCTATTTTTTCTCGGAATATTTTTTTGTTATTGAATATTTTTGACATCAATATTTTTGACAAAATCAATAATACAATATTATTGATTTTTATTTATCGGATTATTTTATAAATATAGCATAGCTATTTTTTACTGGAAATATTTATCGGAATATTTTTTACATATTATATTGTTAATTTTCATTAATTGGATAATTTGTATAATCTGTATAGCAATTATTTACTGAAAAATTGTGAATGACAAAAATTCTTTCGATTTTTTAATTTTTTTTTCTCAGAATATATTCTTGTTATTGCATATTTTTTTACATATTATACTGTTGATTTTTATTTATCGGATTATTTTCTAAACATTTCATAGCATATTCCCTACTGGAAAATTATAAAATATTTATTGATATTTTATCGAAATGCATATTTTTCACATATAATATTGGTGACTTTCATTCATTCGATAACTCGTATCATTTATATGGCAATTATTTACTAAAAAATTATGAATTAGAAAAATTCTTTCGAATAATTTTTTTAGACTTTTTGTTTCTAGGTAATTCAAATTACAATCGAGTTATTTATTTCACACCTTGTAATTCTCCCCTATCCAACCAATAATTATTCATTTTATTTAATTCAATTTCCGCAAAATTATTTCTTCAAATTACATTGTAAAAACGCGTTTTTTAAAATAAAATGTTGCTTTTTTTCGAAGCGCGCGATATCCATGGAAGTGCAAGTGGCGAAACGAAAAAAAAAAAAAAAATACAAAATAGAGCATCGCTCTCTCGCGATCTCTCCACTGAACAAATGATCCACAGGCGAAATCGTGCGATTTGCGCGTACAATATACGAGCACGCTTAATTTTAGGGTTTCGCAGGCTACCACCCCCCCCCCCCCCCCCCCCCCCCCCTCCCCCCGCCCCACCGACGATTACCGAGAGAATTCTCGCCGGCCGCGGACCAACGGTTAAATTACACACTCTCATCGCGTATACGCACGCGAGACATAATTTGGCCGCGTTTCTCACGATCGATCCCCCCCCTCCCCTCGACCCCTTTGCTAACACATGAACGAGTGCGTTTTGCGACGCCGAGGTGAGGAGAAAGCGACGTAAAAGTTGTCGAAACGAGAGAAATAAAGTCACCATCGACCCTCGAAGATTCTCTCAGCCAATTAAATTCACGAGGATGCACTCTCCTCCAGGATTTCCGAAATGATCAAAGAGCACTCGGACAAATTGCGAGTCGTAAAGATACTCTATATCCCTCGTCGTTTCACCCACCATCCTTTGGGAACGAGAAACACGTATATTGGCTGTGAACTTTATGATTCGCAAAGTCTCGTAAAGTCTTCGGTCCAAAGGAGCTCGAAGGAAAACGTCCCTTATTCACTTCCGGGGAACGTTAACCTCCGGGAAACGCCTGTCGAACGGCATCCCGACACGCTACCCTCGTTCGAAAATCCTACAATTGTGTGACGAGCCCCGCACTCGACACAATGTGAAATAACGTTTTTTCTTTATACTTGACAATTGTATGGATCGCGTGCTTCAATGTAGCGACCATGTAGTTCCGTGATTCCAAAATCAAGGGGTGAGAAAATTGACGCGTCACCAACACGCACAGGGTCTCAAATATTGTTGGACCTTTTGGCACCTTGCGGCCTGTTTTGATTTATTGAAAGCCGACGAAATGGTTCGAGTTTAAGGAGTCAGGCCGTCCTACACTGCCAAAGAAAAAAAAATTAATTTAAATAGGATCTATTTAAATCAAATAGATTTTTTCCTTGTCTCATCACGTCCTACTACGACCCTATTTGTTTCATTTTTTTTTTCATTTGTTCAAGCTATTCTCTTTAAATATTGAATATATTTAAATTAAATAAATAAACATTAGATTTGAATTAAATAAATAAAGATAAAACACGATAAATCGCATGAATACGAAAAAGAAATATAGGTTCACGACATAAAAGTGCGGCGAAAAAAAAAGTTAAATTATTTTTCTTTCTTTTTCACTAGCAGGGCTGTTATTTGGCAAAAAAAGAATGGTAGAGTCGTGCCTTTTATTAACGAGCGCGACTATTTATGTATATAAAGACTAAACCTTTTCCTCAATTGCAGAATGTTACAACAGTCTTCTAATGAAAACAAAGCCATGAGATTTTTGAGAGACTGAATCGTGTACCATTTCTCCGTCTATTTCTTTTGTCTTATACTACAAGATGAAACGGAATCACAGATTTATTAGGAATAAATAAAATATTTAGTTATTAGACGATATTAAAGATCTTGATTTGAATAAATAAATATATTTAAAATAAATAATTTCAATAATGCAATGCAATAGTAAAAATTTGGTTTCACGAAAAATCTAGTTAATTCAACAAAAAAAATCAAATAGACGCATCTAGTTAATATCGAAAGAATTTTTCTGTCAGTGTAGGGCAACAAATAAACAGGCATATTTAGCGAATTTTTTTTATCCTTATAAAGGGATCAATCGAAATGCCGTAAAGGTAATATTATTATACTACTAATTATAAAAAAAAATGTTTTCATAGTAATTAATAAGAAAATGGCGGCTCCGCAGCATTTTTGCACCGATGGCTTTTTTTTTAAAGGGGTCCACGGCCGAAAATGTAACTCATGCAAATTTTGACTTGGAACGAAATACCAATTTTTTTTCTATTATATATAATAACAGCTAGAGACGTACGTAGGATTTTTTCGATATATTGATTTTTGTTGGCATGTTATACTTACGTTACGTTAATCGGTTATTCCTGCCTCGTAAAGTGTGTCTTCCTCGACTTCGAAATGATGAATTGCTGAAGCACGTTCTTCTGTGAAAGCAGTGCCGGCTTCCTTAAAAATCTCTCGATTGTCCGATTCGCGCTGGTGCGGCCTCTCAATCTGGCCGTATTCAAATCGCTATAACTCTGTAAATATTTGGGGATTGAGAAATTTTCTTTTGTAAAAATATTCTTAACCCTTCGTGGTGGCACTGGATAGAATCGACTCATCGATCAACTTTTGGCGTAACTATGCTACTATTTTTTTCCCCAAAGTAGCGTATCTAAGGAGTATAACGTCCAAATTTTAGGTAAAAGTGTTGAAAATTCACGGAACGATGATGTTTTTTTAGCGAAAAAGTGTCTTTTTTGAGTTTTCACCTCTTTATGAATTTTTCTTAACATGTCGCCATTTTATTTCTTATAAATAAATTTTTCGTACATCATCTAGAAAGTTCAAAGCATGTTTCGTAATTTTTTGAACCACTTCGGACGAATCGTTTGTTCACAATACGGTTTAGGAAAACTGACTGGGTAGAATCAACCCAGTGTGACAACCTTGATTGAATTTGAAAGTGTGACCACGAAGGGTTAAGTGTCTATACTTTAAACGCAATTTCTAGACTAGAATAGCCGTTGAAGAGCCATTGAAAAAGGAATATTGACCTTTGGCCTTGTTGTACCCAGGCATTTTTGTTACTGCCCAAAATAACGATCTCGAAAAAATGGGAAACCTAGAACCTAGAACTCGAATGTCGGAACATATTCATACTCTCTCAGCCTGGAGCGACCGGAAGGGTCATAAGAAATGGAAAATAAATTCAAATTCATGAATCCGAAAAAAAAAAACTTCATTGTATCGTGACAAGTGCGAGAGTTTCGAAGAATTGAGGTCGAGGCAAACAATGATCCTGTTTTTTTTTCTTTTTCTATCAAAAGGAGCATTTTGCATTCGATCACCGATCGCGGTTATTTCGAGCAGGACGTCATCGTCGACGAGTGCGCCTCGCAATGCGAAAGTTGACGTTCACGTTTCGCTTTGAATACTGCATGCATTATATACGCTCTTGGAGAGTTCACCCCCGTTCTTCCTCTTCAAAGGCTCGAGGGTGCATCTTGCTGGGAATGAAACGAGGTCGGCTCCTGTCCCCTAGCACGAGCACATATATTCGCACACTATTTTTTATTCGATTTGCCGGTTTATTCAGCGGCGCAATCGGTACATGTGTTGACACACAGAAACACACACACACACACACACACATACACACACACACACAAGTCGCAAAGCTGCGCGATAGTTCAAGGAGCTCCATTGTGTGTAACTCGACCACAGTTGATGGTAGAATACAGGCATGTTTTTTTTTTCTTCTTTTTTCAAGCTCAAAACCGGTTGTAAGAGGCGCGAACGCGGTGCTGTGCATATGCCAAAAATCAACGTAATATTTAGGTCGGGAAACCATTTTTTTTTTTAAGAAAAGGCAAGATTGTCCTTAATTAGGGATATTTTGGAGGCAAATAGTGGCAGAGTGCGAAACTAATATAAAAGGAAATTGAACATAAGGACGATTCATAATAAAATTAATGGTACAGCTGCTTAGTAATAAGAATATAGTAACAACGTAAAAAAGTGATGATAATATATATATATATATATATATATATACACTAAGCTGTAAATATCCATGTTTTGCTTTTTTTCTAAATTTGAAACTTATTCATAAAAGCACGAAGAAGATTTTAATCAATAAAACAGTCTCTATTATTTTTAAGGACATCGAAAGTAATGGAGTTACTTGAAATCGTTATTAAGTACATTTTTTTTTTCAATCTTTTTGATTACTTGTCGAAATCCTTCTTGTACTTTCATAAAGACATTTTGATGTTAACAAGAAAAAGCAACGAATCAATTTATCCACCTAATATATTTGCATACATATATATATAACCATAAATTCAATCTGATAATCAGAATTACTTAATTAAATAAAGGGTGTCTCAAAATGACATGAAATTTTAAATTGCCTGCCATTTTTTTTTGTGGCGAACATAGAGTACTAATCTTTGACAACTGGCATCAGGAAGTATTGAGGTTTAGTGATGGAGAATTACACGATCGAGCAACGCATAAAAATTATGAAAATGCAATGTGAAACAATGCAGTTAATACAGACGAAGTTTCATGGTCGTATTATTTCGCGCCGCGGCGATGTGAATTGGCCACCAAGATCGTGCGATTTGACGCCATTGGACTTCTTTCTTTGGGCTTTTCTGAAAGGAAAATTGTATGCCAATGATCCACAGACCATTCTGGAGCTCAAGGAAGCAATTGGACGCACCATTAATAAAATTAGACCGCACTTATGCCAAAATGTTATTGAACATTTCTTCATAAGAGTTTGCAAACAGGGACGAGGTGGCCATTTATCGGATATTGTATTTCACACATAAGCTCCATGTTTGTACCTTATATTAAGGTGAGCGACCACTTTAGGAGACCGAAAATTAGATGATTTTTTGGATTTTTTTTTATTGTGAAAAAAAAATGGAAATTTCCGCAACACTGACAATAATTTATTCATATTTTTATACATCTCTGGTAATTTTTTCAAGTTATTTCATGCATTAATTAAGGTGCAATCCGCTGTGTCCCTTTGCGTGTCCTCATCGTCGTTGTCGATTTCCGGGAATTGTGCAGCTCACAATTTGCATCTGAAATACTCCAACAAATGTTTATACATTCTTGAGAGGTTTTTAAGAACATGAACATAAATTTTGAAAAAAATTCGAGAATTGAATGTTGGAACGTTTTTGAAAAAAAAATGATCGATTTTTAGCATTTTTTCCCGGGATTTTGCAATAATAAATATGTTTTAAACAATCTAATATTTCCAACTTTAGGTTCATATTTTGATAAATTATATTATGTAAACGTGTTCCAAATTTGAAGATGATCCGTCAATTAGTTTTTCAGTTATGATTCCGCAAATTGAAAAAAATGTCGTTTCGAGAAAAACACGATTAAAGGTTCACAAACGAAAAACTCAAAGTCAAATGTGTTTGATCAAATGATAAAGTGTCTTACCGATTGATCAGCGATTCCAGCACCATACAGCAGTCCTTTCTCTTCCTCATGCAACTCATTTGAAGCTTGCATTTCCTCTTTACGAGCATTTCGAGCGTCTT
Source organism: Ophion ventricosus (assembly GCA_963932345.1). Lineage (NCBI taxonomy): Eukaryota > Metazoa > Arthropoda > Insecta > Hymenoptera > Ichneumonidae > Ophion > Ophion ventricosus. The sequence goes on from OZ010717.1 coordinate 26,644,063, forward strand.
TTGTCTCTAATAAACTTTTTCTATTTTGCCGAGCCACGCGCATCCGATCCTTTTGCTCGGCATATCCGTAGCTCTGCCTGCCAACTACGATTTGTAGTTCATTCATAATCATGAGTAGGGCTGAATTTCCATAATTGAATAAAATAGCAGTAAGAAATGCCTCGATTATTTTGTACTCAGAATGGAGATGTTTTGGAGCTAATCGCCAAACGGTCGAGTTTGGGTTTGTTTGGGTTATGAAAACTCAAATTTGGGTAATGAAAACCCGAACAAACTACCTAACAGAGCGCTCGTGGATACCTGAGTGCGCTTGGGAGTCGAGCGGAGCGTCTATCATTTATATACATACCGTTAGAAGGAATCCTAATATCGTTTCGAAATTTTCAGGGTTTATTCTTAAGATATTTTGCTAACGATTTAAGAGAAAAAAAATTCATTTTTTGATGCATCAGAAGTGGTTGCCCGCCTTAAAATAAAAGTATTCGTACTTTTCAAATAAATTATACACGGAGAGAATTAAATGTTAAAAATTACCGTGCAGTAACGGTAACCAGATGATAACCCTGAAACTTCGCTTATTATTATTGAGTAAAACACAGATTTTCACGAAAATAAAATAAAATTTCTTCTTCTGATAGAAAATTTTACCAGATTTTCTAGTAAATTTTGATGTGTAACAAAATACGCAAAACTTAAATTTAAAAAATATATAATATCAGCGAAATTTTACTGTGCATTTTATTATTTTATGCCTTTCAAAAATGTCTATAAAAAAGTATCGTCTTTATAACAGTTATTTTAAGATTTATTATAAAATTTAATGAGTGTTATAGGAAAATGTATTGTGCTCTCGGTAAAAATTATCGTGCGCGCTACCCTTCTTGTATAGTAAAATTTTAGCTGCGTATTTGAAATTTTCTGTAATGTGAGTTAAAAAAAACTTGTCGCATACGAATTATTATGCTTTTCTCACTTGTCAACACATTGAAAAATATCACGGTAATTTTTACCGTGAAATTCACGACAAAAATTACCTTTTAATTCTCTCCGTGTACGTTTTATTAATAAATAAAAATGTCAGGTCATTTTGAGACACCCTTTAAAACAGTAATTCAATAATTACACAAAATTGAAGAAATAAGCGAAAATGGTATTTTTATTCGTATGCGATTAATTCGTTATTCATTTATCGGGCGGATGTTGAGAAAAGCTATCGAGTCTCTCGAATCGATTTTTACCGATCGCGATATGCGTATTTCATTTATTTTTTTTCCTGTGCTCTTCCATTTTTTGACGCACTTCATTCGTCACATGAGCGTTTGCGTTCGCCCAAGGCTGGCCAAGTTTAACGACTAGTCCGTGCGGTCCTTATAATATTTCTTTTCGTCGATCGTCGATTTGCGTGTCACGACGATAATCGATGTAAATTAGGGATAAAAGAAATTCTGGAGAAAGCTCGAAGGCGAAGCCCAAGGCGCGTGTCTCTTTGGCTAATCCAAGAGTACGGAACATTTGATCAATTCTCGATTATATCGTTTGACCATGAGTCCCAAATGTAGAGCCGCGGTAGGATAATTTGAAGAAAAAAAACTATACTTTTGGTCTAAGGAATGTATCGTTTCTTCGTTACGCAGCACGATGCCTTCAGACAGCATGGATGATATCGAGCTGAAGAATATTCAGCTACAGTTTCCGGCGCTCAGATATCTCACGAGGGACGACGGATCGGTGCGGGAGGAAAGAGTGGAAACCGACAAGGGTAGTTTGCTCGTAGCCGTGCAAGGAAATCGGGCGAAACCTGCCATTCTCACTTACCACGATCTAGGCCTTAACTGTGAGTAAAAAATCCCCGTAAAATAAACTGTGAATAAGGAATCGAAAATGCTTTGCTACTCCATCGGCACGAAAGCTTTTTGTTTTAAATTCATTTTTACCAGCTCTTAAAATAATAATGAAACTCTTTGAAACAACAATTGTGAAAAATGTTTCATTAAAAAAATCAAGAACAATTTTTTTTTTTTTCATGATAAAAACAATCTGAATTTTTTTGGTGAACAAAAAATTGTATTTATTTTATGAAACAAAAAATTGTATTTATTTTTTGAAACAAAAAATTGTATTTATTTAATGAAACAAAAAATTGTATTTTTTTATGGAACAAAATTCAGATTTTATTCATGAAACAAAAAATTGGATTTTCCCTTATGAAACGAAGAATCTATTTTTTTTATGAAACAAAAAATCGGTATTTTTTATTAAACAAAAAATCGTATTTTTTATTAAACAAAAAATCGTATTTTTTATGAAACGAAAAATCGGTATTTTTTTATGAAACAAAAAATCGGATTTTTTTAATGAAACAAAGAATCGTATTTTTGATGAAACCTAAAATCGGTATTTTTTTATGAAACAAAATCGGTATTTTTTTATGAAACAAAAAATCGGTACTTTTTTTATGAAACAAAAAATCGGTATTTTTTTTATGAAACAAAAAATCGGTATTTTTTTATGAAACAAAAAATCGGTATTTTTTTATGAAACAAAAAATCGGTATTTTTTTATTAAACAAAAAATCGTATTTTTTATGAAACGAAAAATCGGTACTTTTTGATTAAACAAAAAATCGGTACTTTTTGATGAAACAAAAAATCGGTATTTTTTTATGAAAGAAAAAATCGGCATTTTTTTATGGAACAAAAAATCGGTATTTTTTTTAAACCAAAAGAATCGGTATTTTTTGTGAAACAAAAAATCGGTATTCTTTCTATGAAACAAAAAATCGGTTTTTTTTCAATGAAATAAAGAAACGGTATTTTTTATGAAACGAAAAATCAAATGTCTCCAACTGTTTCGCGATAAACCGGAATACTCCATGTGCTCAACTATATTGTATACGTGTTCAATCGATTATTACAAGAATCCCAAAACATTTAATTGTCAAAACGAACGCTTCGCAAAGTTTCGATCGGACCGAGCGAAGTACACGTGACAATTCAGGAATTAAAGACCGCCCAGCAATAAAAATTTGGCGTTTGTCCAATGACCGTGATACGCTGAAGTTGTTTCCCTCCCGTAGGGGTTTCGATGTGTTACGGCCAACTTTAAATTCATCCCCGACCCTAATACAATATGGGTGGCCTCGGCGCGATCGACACGTCAACTAATTATCCCACGAAGCCACTTCGGCTGACTTACAAATGCATGGTGCCAAAAAATCGACGATGACCATCTCTCAATTATCTCGATCTTTGCATCTATGGAATGCAACTGGCAATAATTGTCCTTTTTCTTGAATTTTAGACATTTCGAGCTTCCAGGCGTTCTTCAATTACATCGATATGCGCGTTTTACTCGAAAACTTTTGCGTTTATCACGTGAATGCACCCGGACAGGAGGAAGGAGCTCCGACGCTACCGGAAGAGTGAGTGCTCGCTGATTTACGCTTTTTATTATAAATAATCATAATAATAATAAATAAAACTTTTATATAATTATATCATTATTATTCAGAATTAATAATAGTCGTGATAATAAAAATAATAATAATTGTAAGCAACAACAACAATAATAATTGTGATATTGATATATAGAATGTTATATAAACATATTATTATTGTTATAATAATAATAATATTATTATATGTCTACTTTTGGAATATATTTGACTATATTTTTATTGAAATATAAAATTGAGAAAAAATCAAGATTGAGTAATAGTCATAATAATAATTATATAATTGTTATTATTGCTTTGTCTTGATTATTATTTTCTTAAGTTTATATTTCAATTATAATATAGCTAAATATATTCTAAAATACCCGCATAAATATTAATTTTTAGTTTTTCAATCTCCATTAAAAAACAATCGAAAATATCAAATCACGAAGAGGACGAGAAGGAATTTAAAATATATATTACGAGGCGAATATATTTGGGAATTAGAGGTTAAAAAAGATCTTAAAGTCCATAAAATGATTTTACACAGTCGAGACTACGCGCCAATTGTCTGCCTGCATCGGTAGATAATACTTCCTAAGGGCCAATCACTGAACCCGTAGAATAATTCGAACCGCATTGCAGATTTGCATGTTCATCTCTCCACACTTGTCACAGCGCTCGTTTTGGCTCAGGGGAGAGATCGATGAAGATCCTCCTCGTATTCGTCGAGACGTATTAACTTTTTTTTAATTGTTTTTTTTTTTACTGGGCGACGACGCGAAAGACATATTTAGTGGAAGCGTTTGAGCAAGAGAGTCTCGTAAATGAATGAAAAGTTAACGAGCACTCGATCTGCGACAATTTTCCAGCTACACTTATCCGTCGATGGACGAACTATCGGAACAATTGCTCTTCGTGCTTGGGCACTTTGGTCTCAAGACGGTTATTGGCTTCGGCGTGGGCGCCGGTGCCAACATCCTCGCGCGATTCGCCCTCGCTCATCCGGAAAAGGTGAACGCGTTGTGCCTGATTAATTGCGTCTCGACGCAGGCCGGATGGATCGAGTGGGGCTATCAGAAATTGAACGTACGCCATCTGAGATCCCAGGGCATGACTCAGGGAGTCCTTGATTACTTGATGTGGCATCATTTCGGCAGGGTGAGTACACACTCGGAAATGTGTTAAGGTATTAACTGAATGGATATTAAAAAATCGCCGAAATTCTTGAAAATTTGACAAATAATAGTTCTTGATAGAATAATAATACATGAATTATTTTAGAATTTTTCACTAAATAATTTAGTAGTTATAAACATATGAATTTCACACGGTCGCTTATGGGAAAAAAGCTTCTGCACACGTTAATGGTTGCAAAACGAATGCAACTAAATTGCCGTAAATTCTAAAAATATTATATCATCTACACGGAGAGAATAAAAAAGTAATTTTTGTCGTGAATTTCACGGTAAAAATTACCGTGATATATTTCAATGTGGTGACAAGTGAGAAAAGCATAATAATTCGTATGCGACAAGTTTTTTTTAACTCACGTTACAGAAAATTTTTTTTATAACACTCATTAAATTTTATAATAAATCTTAAAATAACTGTTATAAAGACGATACTTTTTTATAGACATTTTTGAAAGGCATAAAATAATAAAATGCACAGTAAAATTTCGCTGATATTGTATATATTTTAAATTTAAGTTTTGCGTATTTTGTTACACTTCAAAATTTACTAGAAAATCTGGTAAAATTTTCTATCCGAAGGAGAAATTTTATTTTATTTTCGTGAAAATCTGTGTTTTACTCAGTAATAATAAGCGAAGTTTCAGGGTTGTCATCTGGTTACCGTTACTGCACGGTAATTTTTAACATTTAATTCTCTCCGTGAAGATTTAGGATCGAGCGATTGATTATGCTAAGTTTTCAAATAAATCGACTGATTAATTGTCGAGAAATTAATTAATGTAATGAGGAGTATCGCCTTTATTAACGATGAATTAATATCAATTATTGAAAAAATCAATTTATATTGAGGTTTTGAGTAATTATTGATAATAATAAGATGATCTGAACGTATTAATTAAATTTAAAAATTGAGACATTTTTTTATTGTACAGTTGAAACAGATGTACAGTCACTGATAAAACCTTGTTCAAGCACACACCAATATCGTCGAATTTGACTTTAATTATTATTAAAAGTGAAAAATTAACATTGCTAAGTGTTCATTTATTATTAAATTAGCAATTTGCAAGGCTAAACATGTACGACGTGATCTAGACTTTTAATTCCACGATTCGCTCATTTTGGACTAACTTTTTGATTGACAGTCTATCCAGTAATACCTTAAAACAAGACACTTGAATTTGCAGTGCAGTCGTTAAAACGTCTATATATTTTTTTCCCCTTACGCTTAAATTAAAATACTGTTCGCAGCTGGCGTTGCAAACTTTCTCTAAATTTTGATACTTTTCATCACTATTGATGCATCGTCGAATGTCGTGCCATACTTGTCTCCATTGTCCATGAAATCGATGTTTCCAACGTTGGAATACAACGATTTTTTTTTCTCCACATTACTAATTTTTTTTTCGGTAGACCAAATTTGCGTTAAACTTTTCGTAAGATCCTTATTAGAGACTTACAGCCTAGCTTGATCGAAAAATATTTTGCATAACAATAAAAATGAACAAAAGGGAAATAAAAAAGAATTTCCATTGCATTCCAATGATGAAAAATTCAACAGTTTTAATTAAGGGACTAGTCTCGTCAAAGCGTTTTTCAATACATTTTTTTTTTAGTTCTGAGAACTCATTCGGGACACTCAATGATTACCTGCAAAATTTCAAAAGGATTCACCGTTCCGTTTTCGAGATATTGGCAAGGAAAGATTTCATGATTTTACACGTGTTCTTATGGGGAGCAGTGGAAAATTTCACATTTCACGCAATAACATCGAAACTTTTCTACAGATTGGAAAAAAATACTCAATTACAGAGGAACATATGACGAAGTGGGTAAAAAAAATCATGAATTTTGACCGTCTAGTTTCAGAGATTTAGCGATTTAAATTAAGCAATGTCTAGCGACTGTAGAGTCACGAAGCGACTGGAGCAGACTAGAACTAGATTACGGTAGTGTGTGCATATCCGTATATGCAGAGTATCTACGTATTAGTGGCCGGAATGGATAGTCTGATACAAAAGTGAGGATTAGGTAAACATGATATTAGGAGTTTTCACCATTACTTTATAAGTTTTTACATCTCGATAAGATATACAACCTACATTATAAGAATATTTCGCAATATTTCGAATCTCTTATCGATTGAGCGGAGAATAAACTTTTCAACGTGACTGCGGCGAAACTACTACCTTAATATTCGTCAATGAAATTATTTGAGCCGGACTATTAAAGTCTTTCACGGATTCTCTTTCTTAGTCCTGATTGGGCACATTTGAGACTCAACGAAGACGCATTGTGCTTAACCGTTGACACTTTCAGGGAACTTTGGAGAGAAATCACGATCTCGTACAGGTCTACACGAATTACTTCGAGCGTCGAGTAAATCCGACGAATTTGGCGCTCTTCATCGACAGTTACGTGCGCCGCACCGATCTCAATATCGTGCGGGAATTGGATCCGACGCGCAAGAAGGACGGTTCGACTCTTGGAGTTCCGGTCATCAATATAACTGGATCGTTGAGTCCCCACGTCGATGATACTGTTACGCTCAATGGACGCCTCGATCCAACCAACAGCTCTTGGATGAAGGTAACACGTTTCGAGCCAATTTACCTCTGGGCACTCACGTTTGCATCTAAAATCGAATTGAATAATGGCAATTCTATACATGTGTGCATAAATAAATATAAATGTATGTAAGAATATAGATAAATATTTCTACGTCATTGGGAAGAAATTGAAAAGCTTAAATTTAGCTAGTTCTGAATTATCTTATATAAAATATAAGATTATTCAAGATTAGCGAAATTTGAGCGTTTCATTTTTTTTTACAGTAACGTAGAAACATTCATGTATATTCTTATATACATATATATTTATTAGATATTAGATTAGATATTCGATATTGAATATAAATTTAATATCCAATATTATATATCAATATATAAGATATTAGTTTATTCAAAATTAGCGGCATATAATTTTAATATCATTTTAATATCTAATATCATTTTTATATTTTAATACTTTTTAAAAGCTTATTAAAATATAATTTTTTGAATATACATATAAATTAAATATTAAAATAAAAATTATTATTAATACCAAATAAACAATATAGATTTAATATCTGTATAATTTTAATATTTAATGTAATTTAATATAATTTTTATATTTCAATACTTTTAAAGAACTTATAAAAATATAATTCTTTGAATATACATATAAATTAAATATTAAAATAAAATTATTATTAATATTTAATAAACAATGTAGCTTTAATATTTTTATAATTTTAATATCTAATATCACATATAAATAAGTAAGATATATTATATATTAATATATATTAAATATTATTCAAAATGAGCGAAATTTGAGCTTTTCAATTTTGAGGTATCTCTTTAGATTTTAATGAAGGTTCGTTATTTTTTTTTCGTTATCGTTTTCATTTGCTGTGTATAAAAAATAAACGAAAAAACGTTGGATATGTGTAAACACCCTTAAAGATGTTAGAAAATTAGAAAATAAAACCTTAGAAAATAAAACTACTAGTAAAAACCTTAGAAAATAAAACTGCTAGTAAAAAAACCTTCACTAAATGTAGTTGCATTTGCATTTTTTTAACGGCAATTGAAAAAACAAAGAAATTTAGTCTTCGATGAAATAAAAATTATCACAAATAAGTCGAGAAATTTGATTAAAAAATTGCTCTGATCGTCATTTCAATTTCACGGGCCATCTTGACAGTTTTCATTCCAATAGAAATTCGCAATACATCTGTAAATTTCTGACGTTCATTTATGCTAATACGCGATGAAATCGATTGATGGATATATTTTTCACATCCTTCCACATTTGTCGAACGTTTGATCAACAAATATATAATCGGGTCAAATATCCGTTTGGACCGTTCGGGCAATTTTTCATTCTATTGAACCTTCCATTGTTTTATTTTTGTTTTCTTTTTGTTTGTTCACACGTAGATATCCGACTGTGGTATGGTATTGGAAGAGCAGCCGGGAAAAGTGAGCGAAGCTTTCCGACTCTTTCTTCAGGGTGAAGGATATGGTAAGTGAGCGTCGTCGCAATCTCACTAATACGATGTCACTCGATATCACTCGATGATACTCGAATCACCGCGAAAACAAAATTAAGTTGAGAGGGTAAAAAAACCAAACGAAAAAACAACAAAAAAAAAACGAAAATTCGAGATATATATTTAAACAAAACAGAGGGAGAGAGAGAGAGGAAACGAAATAATAATAGGATGCACGTCTCGACGTGGCTTTGATAATTTTGCGGGGTGCGTGTCGCGTCCGACTCAAACGAAGTGAGTTAAGAAAAAAAAGAGAAATGACGACCAAAGAAAAATCCATTCGTAATTGATCGGTGGTTTTTTTTTTTTCATTATTTTTCGTAAACGACCACGCGCCGCCCCGCGCGTGATAAACTTTTAATTACAAACGAAATCAACGAGAACGAGGGAGGACGAGAGGGAGAAGAGAAGAAAATCGGCTATGAATTTTAGTGTTAAGTTTGCTTGAATCTCTATCGGTTGGAAATTAAAAAAAGAAACGAAAATTTAATCGCAGTTTGTATCAATTTTATTGACAATTGAGAATAACGAGGAACAAATTGGCCTAATTGGAAAAGTATAAAATTGGGGGTTGAAAAATAATGCCCTCGTATATAAAAAAAAAAAAATTTAGACGACACTGTATTGCAAAGTTTACGATGACGTTATTCGCTCGTTGAACGGAAGCGAAAGAAAAAAAAAAAAGCAGCAGAAGCAGCGAAACGAATACAAAAATTATGTAAAGTGGAAATAATTGAAGTTCGTTACGATAGGAGAGAGTTCGAACAAGAAATACGGTGCAGTCTAAAGACGAGCGTTGCGACAACGAACAAAAATTAAATAAAAATAAAAAGCACAGAGAGAGAGAAAGAGAGAGAGAGAGAGAGGGGCAAAAATCTGTAGCATCCTCATTATTGATCGTTAGTCTCATATGTATACTTATCGCGCGCAAACGACGAGCTAAATAACGACGAGAATATTACCAGTTCTTAGATCGCAAGTAGCGGTGAAGAAACAAACGAAAAATGGTAGTTGAAAAACGAATGACCGATCCAGTTCGATGTGGCCGCATAGATTTACAAATTATATCTATATATATACACGGTGAGGCACATAAAGTGTTACAGAGCAATAGCACTCAAACTATTGATCATATCCAAAAATGTTGTCAGACAAAAGTTTCAGTGTTCGAGAAGGCCGTCATACTGGACCACCCTATTTTTTTTATCGGTGGAGGCGCTGAAGCTACGTCAAGGTCAACTCCACTTTTTTAAATGGTACCATGTATTTTTTTTTCGATGACATTATTACCGATTTTAAGACGAATTCAGTGACCTACAACACAAGGTCATTCTAGTCACGCAAAGTATGAAAATAGTCGAAAAATCGAAAAATATCGGAATAATCACTTTCAAAGGATCCACTAACCTTGCTTTGGGTCTACCTACAGAAGATGCTCGAAGTGATGACCCTCGAATTGTAAGGACTTGTTAATTCGCTGATGAAAAGACCGTCTAACTTCAGCCAACATTTGTGGTGTAATTTCGGTACATGCTCGGCGTATTCTTTCTTCGAGAATCTTCTGTAGGTAGACCCAAATCAAGGTTAGTGGATCCTTTGAAAGTGATTATTCCGATATTTTTCGATTTTTTCGACTATTTTCATACTTTGCGTGACTAGAATGACCTTGTGTTGTAGGTCGCTGAATTCGTCGTAAAATCGGTAATAATGTCATCGAAAAAAAAATACATGGTTCCATTTAAAAAAGTGGAGTTGACCTTGACGTAGCTTCAGCGCCTCCACCGATAAAAAAAATAGGGTGGCCCAGTATGACGGCCTTCTCGAACACTGAAACTTTTGTCTGAAACATTTTTGGATATGATCAATAGTTTGAGTGCTATTTCTCTGTAACACTTGATGTGCCTCACCCTGTATATATATACATATATATATATATATATATACACTCGTCGACAGTAATTATTACGCGTACGCGTGAAAATCGAGTAATCGTCGCGAAATACGTGGGCAACAAAAAAAGGAGAAAAAAAACACACACACACACAAAAAATCGTCACAATCTCGAGTGGCACCATACGAAAAAAGAAAAATATATATATAACGTTGAAGTTTGCATCGTTGGAACGCAACGACATTGTTTTTGCTTCATTTTTCATTTCTTTGTTTTTGTCATTATCCAAAAGCCTTTTTTTTGCAAATTCATGTCGTGAATCTCTAATGAGAAATCGTTTAACAGCCTGAATCGGTCAAAAAAGATTCAAATGATGAAAAATAATGAATTTTCTTTGCACTCCAACTATGCAAATTTCAACGTCTTAGAAAAATAGCATCGATATGGTTATGTTAGATCGCGTTCGTTATTCTGTTTGGCTTTTTGGTCACAGAAACACAATCGCACTAAATCCACCGTAAACAAAAACACTTTTAAAAGCTTTCCCTCATTATATTTAGTTTACCGTTTTTTTTTCTATTATTGGTTTAATTCCGTCCTATAATTCTTCCTTGTACGTTTACGAGAGACTAAATTTTCGGGGAGAATTACTGCGAACTCGAAAATGTCACAAAAATGCGCTGTCTCATTTTTTTTTCCTTCAGTGTTTAAGTGTCGAGAAGTTGCAGTGAAAAAAAAAAGAAACACGAACATTTTACACGAACCGAGCGAGAGCGCATTAATTTTCTTTTTTGAAAAAGATTACGAGGTTGCAAAAATGCAAGGGCAGAGTCATCACCGGCTGGATGTGAAGAATATTCCTCATAGGAATAATAGCATTTTAATAGCAAGTGTTACTTAAAATGAATAAAAAATGGAGTTCTTCGAGGCAAATAATAATGATTTTTTTTTTTTCAATCGCCCGAATATTTCCATGTATTAAAGCTACGAAATTCTTTAAATGTTTTACCATTCTTATCAAAGATCACAATCTGAAGAAGCGAAAAAACAATTTTGGACAATAATAAAAGTGGAAATGAAAAAAAAAAAAAATGACAAAAGCTTGACACGTAAAGTAAAAAGAGGTCGACGTACAAATCGGAAAATTTCACAATCGCGGAATTACGAATTTGCATACAACGTTGTAGTATTTTTCGATAGAAGAATAATGCTGTTTCTCGAGGCTCGTAGAAAATGTGTGTACTTTTGACAAGTTGAACGAAACATTTTGTACTCCGCGAATAATTATGATAGACGATTTTTTTTTGTTTTGGCTTTTTAGAATAAACGCGTAGTTGTCATTTGTGTTGACGATGTCGTGAACTCGAGGCTTAGCCTTCTCCCCCCCCCCCCCTGCCCCCGATCGTTCAGCAGAGTTTTACGATCCTTAACAATTAACGAATACGAATAGATAATTATGCTAATATCACGTGCGCGCTGTAATCGTGCTGCGTTCAACTGTTCCTATCATCCGATTCATCGTCATTGCGCATCATCTACTTCGAAATTTTCTTCTTCTTCACCGATTTGAGTTTTTTTTTTCTTTTTTTTTCGGTCAAGCCTCACATCGTTATCATGGACTAAAGTTAGGTATTGTCATAATTCGCTGCGTGTTTACTACTACTTTATCATTCCGACAGTCACTCTCATCGCTGTTTCCGACCAGTTTCTTTCTTTTTTATTCCTGTACATCGCTTTATACATCACACCCCGTGGGGTTGGACTTTGGCCTTCCAAAGGGCGCCAATTTTATCACACGCAAATTTATAAAAGGATACGTGTTTTTTTTTGTCTTACATATTTTGGAGCATCCAGTTGAAAAATTTGTAATTTCCTTTTGTAAAATAAGGCTTTTTTTTTGTGTGGCGCGCTGATGCCTTGGAATCGAAATCCAGCCCCGTTGCATAATCAACGACCATGTGTATTTGACAATTTTGTTTTCGTCAAGCGGCCAATAATCGCTCATATTAGACGAATGAATAACGGAATCACAGAGATGAGAGGAAAGATGAAATGAGAAGAAAGTAGAGAGAGAGCGAGAGAGAGAGCGAGAGAGAGAGAGAGAGAGAGAGAGAGAGAGAGAGAGAGAGAGAAAACATCACTCACAGACACATAAGAATAAAGAGAAAGAAAAAGAGAATCGAATGATCGTATCCTAAGCTCACTGTAACCCATTTTTATTCTCTAAATGAAGAGGAAATATAAGAAAAAAATACTTGTTCACCGACTTGCGCCTTTATTTCCCACGCGTCTCGGATCGATCGAGTGGTACGTATTAAAAATTCAAATTATCACAGCAAGAAGACAGAGAGATGAACGTAGATTTTTTTTCACTCCTTTTCTTTTTACCTTATTTTCCTTTTGGCTTTTTGGCTATAAATTTTGCTTGTTTGTTTCGTTGGTCGTTGCAACTTTTGAAGTTTACACTCGTGCTCACCCGTGGCTGTCGATTTTTTTTTCTCGCAAAAATATCGATAGCGTGACAGATGACGTTTTTAAATATCGAAGACAGGAGGCTCCTTGAAATGGCCATTTTGAAAAAAATGCTTGAATCAATCGGAAAGTGATTTTGAAGACGTAGGGGTTGAGGGTTGAGTATGGGGAAAATCGACTGCTGTGAGGATGGTTCTCGAAGTCGAATGTCTTCAAAATCACCGTTCTTTATGTATACTGCGAAAGAGAAGAAAAAAAAAAAGAAAAAAAAATAACACATCACCGCAAAATGCTTTTAAATTTGCCATTTGCGTCGTTAAATCGCACCTGCATTCACACACTTGTCATTCATCTTTTGTCCTTGTGAGTTTTTGGTTTTTTGGTTGAAGAAGAAAAAAAAAGGTTTTTTTATTTTCTTATGCGTTTTAGTGGTGAGATCCCCGCGGAAGACCCTGACGTCGACAACACCCGAAGGTAATTGTAATTAGGAATTGAGGGCAGCAAGGAGTCGAAACCGCTGTTGGTCAAATTGTAAGGCCAAAATCCTCTAAGTATTAAGTAAGTCGGAATAAATTTTTTTTTACGAGACACTTGTATTTGTATTTCTGACGGTTCTAACGAAATATATTAATTTTCGCATCGGTGCATTGAGAATGTACGTGAGTCGTACGGACCTCCCGAAAAAGTCGTTCATTTTTTTGAAAAATCATCTCTGGATTTTTTTACGACGTTTTAATAGAATTTTTTAAATATTTTTTTTTATACGTTCTGGAATGAAAATTGTAACTTTTATTTGGAAAAAAATAATAAGCCGCATAGAAATTAAATGTTTTATTGCGATTCGTGACATATGATTTTTTATTTCGATTTTTTTTTTATTGTCTGTGCAATTCATTTAAATGGATACATTAAACTCAATAGTGATCAATACTCATCGAGCAAATGAATCGTGTATTTTTTAATTATTGTGTAAATTTAATAAGCGTGTACTAATTAATAATGAATAATGAATTGAGAAGTGTACTTTTTAATTATTTTAATAATATATATAAATGAATTTTCCATACTCTGGGCAAAAAAATAATAGAAAATTCATGTTCCTAGACTTTCCATTGGAGAAAATGAACTCAATACATATTTTTTAAATTATTTTAATGATCAACGAGTTATCGATTTTCATTAATTTGTTTATTTTCGTCAGTGCACGGAGAGAATTAAATGTTAAAAATTACCGTGCAGTAACGGTAACCAGATGACAATCCTGAAACTTCGCTTATTATTACTGAGTGAAACACAGATTTTCACGAAAATAAAATAAAATTTCTTCTTCAGATAGAAAATTTTACCAGATTTTCTAGTACATTTTGATGTGTAACAAAATACGCAAAACTTAAATTTAAAAAATATATAATATCAGCGAAATTTTACTGTGCATTTTATTATTTTATGCCTTTCAAAAATGTCTATAAAAAAGTATCGTCTTTATAACAGTTATTTTAAGATTTATTATAAAATTTAATGAGTGTTATAGGAAAATGTATTGTGTTCTCGGTAAAAATTATCGTGCGCGCTACCCTTCTTGTATAGTAAAATTTTAGCTACGTATTTGAAATTTTCTGTAACGTGACTTAAAAAAAATTTGTCGCATACGAATTATTATGCTTTTCTCACTTGTCACCACATTGAAATATATCACGGTAATTTTTACCGTGAAATTCACGACAAAAATTACTTTTTAATTCTCTCCGTGTATCAACAACGACCGTTTTTTAATCGTACGAGCAACAAATAGAGTGGCTCAAAAAACGGTGAAAAAAAGTCCCTAGAAATGATTTTTCACAAATGTACGACTTTCCCAATCACCTACGACAATTACATTCTCAATTGTTCGTTCATTTTTAATTTAAAAAAAAGAGAAAAAAAGCCTCATCATGTTATTCTTGCCTCCACTAATCTCTCGTTCATCGCTGGAAAAGCGATTCCTCCGAATCTCCGGTAACTCGGTAACAAATTTCAGACTCTTACTAATTGGACGAAAAAAAATCTTATTCGCCCGCACCCCTACCTTATCGATCGAGTTTTCCCGCACGAGACGCTGCCCGGCTCGTCGATACATCGCGCAATTGGGAGTGCGACCAATTTTTCAATCAATAAATCCCATATAAAGCGAATATCACGATCGTCATTTATTACAATTATCATCATTAAAAACTGTCGCGTTCGAGGCGATTTTTTTTTTTAATTTTCATCGGATAGACCCAACGTCCTGCGTGTCCCTACGGAGCACAGTGACATTTATGTCCGTTGAAACGAAACTGACTTTTTTTTTCCTCATAGCAGCTCTCGATTGTGGTAGGACCAGAAAAGAAAAAAAAAAATTATGCAAAGCAGGAAAAAGAAATACGCTATTAAAAATAAATAAAAAATAACTGCACCGAATCTACAGTAGATTAGACCTTATCAATCCTCACGTGTATTTTTTTTTTTTTTAATTTGCCGTCGATTATCTGTAACTTGTATTGTGAATAAAAGAACATTACGTATGCGTACACAACAGAACACTTACACATGATTCTCATTTTAATTTGCATGTGCGCTTGCTTTCGTGTTTCATTTCAATTTTTCGTTTTTATTTTTTACGCTCGCGCCCGAATTCGCAAGTTTTCGCGCTGCAGAGATTTTTTTTTTTAAAATTTTCTCGTGCGCTGACACGCGTGTGTGGGTGTATGCGTGTGGATGAAAGACGTACGTTTGTAACTATGAGGATGTTGAATCGCCGTGAATGTGCTTCGATGATGTATAGTGAAAAAAAAATAATAGATGAAAAAAAAAATTAAATATAAGAAGAAAAAAAAGCGACTAAACGAAAAATTTCGTTGATTTTCCTTGCAGTTGCTCCGCTCTCGCCGTTAAAAATGGCCGATTACCGGCTAGCATCGCTCGAGGGCCTAAATCACATCTGCAGCAAGAAAATCGACTGGCCCACCGCGACAATACACATTACCGAAAATCCCATATCGGAGGCCGTCGTCTGCTAAACGAAATTCAAACATACGCGATCCATTTTTACATCTCTTCATCGTGTGTATATATTTATACAGTTTCTATATACACGTAGTGTGTATATATATATATATATATATATACGTATATACAGGGGGTCACGATTCGAACGTCGCGAACATTGAACATTTTACAAGTTATCGCTGAAATCAAAGAAATTTCTTCATATTTTGACTACGAATTTTCCAACAACAAAGTACGTGCGCATCGTGCAACGAAGTTTTTTTTTCAGTGTACCATTTTTTTTCGGCTGATTTAAGGATCGTAAGAGGGGGAGAGAAAAGAGTGTTTCCGAAGTTTGCGAGATAATCGAATCGGGACACCCTGTATATGTCAGAATGGACGTGAGAGAAGAAATCCATCGAAATCGCGAAAGACAAGAGAAAACACGAAAACGGAGAACATTTGTTGCTAATATATATACACATATATATATATATATATATGTACATGTCATAATCGCATTTGCAAACGAAAAAAGCGAGAGGTGAAGGGGAAAAAAAATAATGAAGCGAGGACACAAATCATTCGTTCGATCTTGCGCCAATCGCTCTGCGCCTATTATCAATTTGTTAAGGGTTATTTGACGACGCGCGAGGTTTCGTCGGGACAACGATCGAACGTACACACGTGCTCGCGAGAAAACACATTCATGTCTCGAACGAAAATCCCCATTTTCGTCATCAAATTTATTCTAGAAAAAAGAAAACAGAAAAAAATTAAAATTTAATTAACAAAAGAAACGATGGGCTCGAAGGATTCGTAAATTTATCAACGAATCTTCGGACGAGCCTATTGAGAATATCAACGATTCGAATCATTAGAGATAATTCGTGAAGAAAAAAAAATCAGAAAAAGGAAATTAAGGATACCGGTAAAATTAAAGGATTACTTTTATTTCGTTCTTTTTCTCAAATTGACACTCGAAAATTTGAGTCGCGACGTACAGTGGAGTCTCGTTAATCAATCGGATACCGTCATTGGTCGTTTTACGAATTTTCGCCAATTACCGGATTACGGAGAAATTAGGGTAGGCAAATAAAAGTTCGAAAAAAAATGAGTTTCTGTATATCTAAAAATGACAACGTGCGACGACGAAAAACGCTTCATTGCTCAAGTCTTTTAATCACGAGGCAATCTATTTTAATCACGACCAGGGTCATTCTCGATTAAACCGATGTGAAAATTAAGGCGGGAAATACGTGTACATTACGAAAAAAATAACCAATTTTGATCTTTTTGTTTCGGAAAGAAACAAAAATTTTTGCATTTATGAAACTTTAAGTACAATTTATTACAAAATTAAACTATTGAAATAATTTTTTTTACTAACAAATATTGCAAAATGACAACGTTATGACGTGGTCTTCCAGAAGATTTTGGCGGCAGTTGTCCGTTTGTGGGACATCAAATTTGGGACTTCAATATTGATCTAAAAAATATGAGCTACGAATTTTCAATATTTTAACATCAAAATGCTGAATTTATACTTAAGAAACAATTTAAAAGTTAAAAAATTAAGAAAATGGGACAATTCAGAAAAAAATATTGAAATTTTACACAACATTTTTGTTTTTTGCAATAAAGAAAATCATTTTTAAAAGGAATTTTTATAAACAAGTATAAGTTCAAAATAATACTGTTATTGAGTTGTGCGTAAAATTTTAACACGTTCGGTCAACTCGTTTCAAAGTTATATTTCTCACAAACTTAAGGAGGTTGAAGCGTCACCCACGATCCAAGAGTTGAAAAATATATATATTTTTTTTATTGTCCAGACTATACTGAGTCATTACGAATTTTTTGGAATTTTTTCATCACGAAACACCAGAGCTAAAAAATAGTTTAATGTGTGTAATTTTACGTGCGGTCAGATGGGCAAGAAGTTCATGCTACGGGTGATGTAATTTTTTTGGCTATTTAGCACCAAGATAAACCACTTCTAACAATGGATTAACGTAAACTAAACCGTTTTAAACATTTAGAAGAAAAAAAGGCCCATCTTGCCCATCGAAATCAATATTCAATATTGAACCATCGAGGTTTGATAAAAGATTACGAATCTTTTTAATTGTTTAATCTTTAAAATATTTTCAATTTTTTTAATCCTCTTAATTTAATAAAAGATTACGACTATTTTATAATAATCAATAATGTTATATTTTTTCAAATTGGTAGAAACAAAACATTTTTCTTCTTTTTCACGTAATAAAAGTATATAAATGCATCATTTTGCCCTTTAATTATTTATTTTATGAAAACTTAGCATCTACAGAATAAATCTATTCCTCGTATGCATTTTTTTTTCGACGTTTATTAAGAAAAAAAACTCATAAGCCGTCATTTGACTCAACTGGACCGTTCCAACCTCCTTAAGAATGTAGTTTCGGAAAAAAAAACGTGTTTAACGTTTCGAACTACGAAAACTGATTTCAGTGACTTACCGGTTAATCGACGATTCCCGAGCTGATTCTTGAGATGTTGAACTAATTTTTTACGTAAAAAAAAATCGATGAATTGATGTGGCTACATGTATTTCCCCCCCTTAAACAGAAAAAAACCGAGAAGAACAATCGATGATCGCGACTCGTAAAAATTATCACACATTTTCGAGACTTTTTATCGCGGAGAAAATTAACGAAGGAAATTTTTCCAAGCGGGGCCGTATCTCGCGAGCCTTTTTTAGGAATTCATCGTTCAACCGCGTGTTGTTTTTTTCGTGATTGACAAATTTTCGGTTTCCCACCGTGTTTTTTTTATTTTTATTTCTAGCGTATCACGATCGGAGGGGAACCCGCGTGGTTGAAAAAAAAAACCAAAAGAAAAACAAAGTTACGCTTAGTTCGGGTGCGCGAGCGTGCGAAGGAAAAAAAACCAGTCGCAAAGCAAAAAAAAAATAAATAAAAATAAGTTGCTGCACAGAAGAGAAGGGAGAGAATGCTTCATATCGTGGAGGAGAGCCTCGCGGAATGATAGAAAATAAAAATAATTCCAACGGTGGGGTAATTTGTAGGCAAAAAGCAGATCGAGCAGGGTGAAAAAATCGAGGGGTGGCGAGGAGGAGGAGGAGGGGGGAATTATTGAGTTTGTTTGCGGCTTCGCGCTGTACACTCTCGGACCTTATTCCCTCGCGGAGGTCTTGGCTCCTAATATTATAAATAATTAGAAGTGAAATTAGATAGGTAGACGTTCAAAGTGTTTTAAAGAAAAGAGGACACAGATCTAAAAAAAAAAATAATAAAAAAAACGCGAGAATGCAAAAAAAGCCCGTGCGAGGAATTGCGAATTGGTAAACTCCGGAGTATGGTTTGCGAGAGGTTTTACCCCAAGCCCATATAGCGTGATACGATAAGACGTGCCTGCATCAGAGGTGATAAGTAGCTTAAAAAAAAAAAGAAAAGAAAAGTCGATTTTAACGCTTTAGTTTTCTATATTGAGCGTCCACGAGTACGTTTCCTTTGTCGCTCGTCCTTAATTACGGTATTTATTCTGCCGAGGGGTGCTGATTAATATTTAATGAATAGAGCAAATAATAATAAAAATAATAATAATAATGATGTACGAAACACGATATAATCGCAAGAAAAAGAGTTCGATTTTTAACGATAAACAATTGGAGACGACGAGGCAGAAAGTATCGAAATAGCGTCTGGTAAACTCATTATTTATTGCAAACACGGGCTAAACAATTTCATCGTGGTTTTCCAAATGCCTAATTATATTATATTATATGATATATACATATATATATATATATATTTATACATATATATATATATATATATACATCATTGATATATTCAGATATATCCGATTTGTCATTTCTTTCCTGCAAGAATATATATACACGATTTTTCATGCCATTTCGCCGATAGTTGACAAAAATGAATTTAATAAACGGCATTTTGAAGGAGAGGAATTCACCTTCATTCCGTTTTTTTTTTGAAAATTTTTTACTATTTTTTTTTACGACTAGTACCCTTTTTCGAAAACGACTTTTTTCGCCTTTTTTTGTTCCTTTTCCGGTGAACACTGTTTACAGACAAAAATTTTTTATGCATTTCTTCGATCCGAATCATAAAGGGGAAAGCTCAAGCTTCAATCTTGTTTTTTTAAAGCTTCGTACGATTTTTTTTCTAAAGATATTTTGATTTAAAAAAAAAAAGAGGCAATCTGAACAATAACGTGTAAGGCGAAAACGACAAGGATTCAAGGAAAACCTCAAGATAGTAAAAAGTTGAATCGGTTTTCGTTAAGTTCGCGAGAATTTTTTGAAATTTTTTTCGAAATTTTTTTTTTACCCATTTTCCGTTAAAAATCAGATGATTTAATTACCGTAAATCGAGAAAAAAATGTCGGATAAAATCTGAAATAATTATATTTCGTTGAAAATAGCAAAATAATTTTTTTTCCTCTCATGAAATTTCACCACAAACCCCTTAGTTCTCTAGTTACGATAATTAAATCATCTGATTTTTCACCAAAAACAGGTGAAAAAAAAAATTCGAAAAAATCTGAAAAAATTCTCCCGAACTCAACAAAAATCGATTCAACTTTTTACTATCTTGAGATTTTTCTTGAATCCTTGTCGTTTTCGCGTTACACGTTATTTTTCGAATTGTCTCTTTGAAAAAAAAATCAAAATATCTTTGGAAAAAAAATCGTACGAAGCGTTAAAAAAAACAAAATTGAAACTTGAGCTCCCCCCTTTATGATTCCGGTCAAAGAAATGTATTAAAAAAATGTTGTCTGTAAACAGGGCCCACCAGAAAAGGGGCAAAAAAAAGCGAAAAATGGTCGTTTTCGAAAAAAGGTACCTGTCGTAAAAAAAAATAGTGAAAGATTTAAAAAAAACGGTATGAAGGTGACTTCCTCCCCTTCAAAATGCCGTTTATTAAATTCATTTATGTCAACTATCGGCGAAATGGCATAAAAAATCGTTCCGAAATTTTTTTGAATTTTTGTCCGGAAAATTTTCGCCGCTAGTATATATATATACACGTTCACAGGTTACGTATACATATATACGTGTTGAAGCTTAAACACGTTTTTCCTAGTGAAAACTAATTCTTACTGAACGCCTTCGTTACAACTAGTTCTTCCTAGTAAAAACTAGGATTTACTGATAAATAGATTTAAATGTTAGTTAAAACTCGTCCTAACTAGAAAAAGCTAGTTTTAATGAAATGAATCAGATAAAACTGTTGAGGACTTAGTTTGGCTTTGTAGGCTTGTTTGGGTTTGTTCCAAAAACTAGTTCTAATGAAATGAATTAGTTAAAACTGATTCTGATTCAGGTTAACGTTTGGATTTCTAAACATAAATTTTAGTTTTTACTCGATAAAACTAGATGTAACATTAGCGATTAGTCAAAACTAGTTTGTTTGGGTTTGTTTGGGTTTTCAAACGTAAATTCCAGTTTTCACTAGGAAAAAAATTAGTAGTAACGAAGGCGCTCAGTTAGAACTAGTTTTTTTGGGCTTCTAAACGTACGTTCTAGTTTTCCCTAGGAAAAAAAACTAGTCGTAACGAAGACGATCAGTCAGACCTACTTTTTACTACGTGAAACGCGTTTAAACTGAAAACAGGTTTTAACTGTAACATATATATTCTAGCAAAAGAAATGAAGACGATGATAGAACTGAAGAAAATTAGCTCACGCAAATCAATCGGAATTTATTCGAACCAAACACTACGTGGATTTGAACGAGTCTTTTTTTCACTTCAAACAAATAAAATTCGTTTCTTTTTTCTGACCCTAAATCTATTGCCTTCAATCAAACGTCATTGGATCGCACCGAGAATGATTTTATCGAAGAAGAAAAAAACCTTCAAATACAAAACAAGATTCACGTTAAGATATCAATTTTTTAATTCGACTTTTAAGAATATTTTGGGCTGCTACAATGAATTGTAAATTCTTCAAATATAGCAAGGATAGCAAGGATACGAAGCAACCGAACGAATTTTCATTTTATTCGAATGGACTCGATTAAGAGTCTTGGCAAACGCTTTATATTGGTAAATGTATCGTGGAATTGCAAATCCCCGTAACCAAATCGTCGTGTAATGAGCAGACAGCAGTTGCAGTAATTAAGAAGGATAGCTAATCAATAATCGTTGCTATTATCGAGAGACAAAGAAGAAAAAAAAACGCTACAAGAAATAATAGCTTATGAAAACCCACCGACATTATATTTACGCATCGAGAGAGAGAGAGAGAGAGAGGGGGAGAGAGAGAGAGAGAGAAAGAGGGAAAAAAAGAAAAAAAATCACAAGCGAGATCCTTGTCGCGTTTTTCGAAAGGTCGCGATCGATCGTTTTTTTTGCGAGACATTCCCCGGCTCGCTGGATCCTCTTCCGGTGTGCTTTTTTTTATTCAAACGCAAGCTCTACCGGTTAGAGTGGCTGCCATAACACGCGAGTACACGTAAAACAAAGAGGAAAAAAAAAATAGCCAGTAGCCGTGTATATTAATGAAAACAAAAAAAAAACAAGTAATCGCGTTAATCGCACGACAAGTAATAAAACTAAACGAGCTAGATGGAGCTTTAGTATACAAAAGAAAAAAAAAACAACAAAATATTGACACACGTGCGCACCGATATACATCTTGTTATTTATAATAAACAAATATAGAAAAAAAAACGATACAGACCACGCTCTATTATTATTGCAGCAGCGAGAAAAAAGAAAACGTATGTTGCTCGCTGAAATTTCCCACACGTGTTTAGTTTTTTTTTTTAACCCAACCCTCCCTTCACTCCTTTCAAGGCCCCGTGGGACATGCGAAGCGCCTCGGCACAATTTCATGATTTTGGTCCCCCTGGATTTGCGCTGCTCACACAACAGCGCTGGACGAAAAACTGGAGGTCTGATATCGCCTTGATGGGGCACATGTGACCGCACGATGATGATGCCTTCACCGAAGAACCTCGGCTTCGCGACTTTTTTTCCAAAAAGGGGACCATTTGGCTTGGTCGTTACTCCACGGTCGAATTAAGAAAAAAAGAGTTATAATTAAGAGAAGAAAAAAAAAACATTGTCACAGCGCGTCTGGTCTACGTTCCCGGATCTCTCGCGGGAACGAAAATGATGTCAAAAGCAGCAATGGAGGGAGAAGGGGTCGAACGACAGTCGTAACGTGCTGAAACACCGTCTTAAAAATCCATCTGGACACCACCGTTGGTGTTTCGATTATTATTATTATTATTATTGTCATCACTCTGTTATTGGTATTATTATTGCTTTTATTATTATTATCATCCGATTTTCTTCCTTTGGGCAACACACTTTCCCAGTTTGCACTGAGAAACTTCAAATAATTATAACTAGTATTATAACTTAAAATAATTAAACTTAATTAACTATTGCTTGAAATAATAATAATGATGATGATTATTATTGAATATCAGTGGGCAATCGAATTATAATTATCATAAAAACAATTACATTATAATTTCATAATGTTCATTGTTGAATTTTATAACGTAATTATCATATTTATAATATTATAAAATTATATTATACATTCTAATAATTATATTATAATAATCACTTGCATTATAAGATAATAATAATTGTTAATATTGTCATGATTATTAACATTGTAATAATTCTTTTCTGTATTATTATCATTATTGGGATGTTATAGGTTAAAGATCATTTCCTGACAATCGAGGTGAAAATTTAAGAGCAGTTTTTTTTTGGATACTAAAATCGAAAGAAAATATGTGAATTAATTTTCATATTTTTCTGCATGCTATTGAATTTCTTGTCCAGCGAGACAGTTGGTAGGCAGATGAAGATTCATCGTGAAGCAAAGAAACGAGCGAGCAGTAAAAAAAAAGGAGCGCATCTTTATCAACTTGGTCATTATTATACGAATTATTTTATTGGATGTGCATATCCAATATATAATTAAACTTCCTATACGTCACGGATCTCGATGGATACGGTTTTTTTTTATATGTCGATACAAGTTTCAGCTTTCATTTAGGGTAAGTCCAGGGTAGTTGGCCACATTTTTTTCAAGAACCCGACAAAATAAAAGCACATACATTTCTTTACTTAGCTCTATTTGTAATTAAACTTTGAACATTTAACTTTAAGATAATTTATCAATATAAAACTAATTCTTGTGAGATTAACCTTAAAATTAGTATTAAAAAAAACCCCGGGCCATCTCTCCCAGAGTATCCGGGTGTGATGGCCGCAGAAGTAAAGGATAGCTGGCCAATACTTAGTTATACTCTTGGTTTTCTCTTTTATTCAACGTTTCGATTATTGATAGGTTTTTTTTTTAAATCTTCTGGCCACATCTAGAACACATGTCATCGAATTCAGATAAATTTTCACACGAACCGACAATCCATCATTTTTGACAGCATTAATAGCTGCTGATTCTTCAGTCCAGTTTCCTCGCAGAGCAATTGCTTTTCTTTTGTAGTTATTACGCATTTAAAACAAATATAGAGAAACTAAATTATTAGAATATATCACAAATAATAATACTGGCCATCACAATTAGAAACAATACATGTGAAATCTTGAGGTTATAACAAAAGCACTGCTCGTGAAATATTCAAGAAATATAAAAAATAACCATTAGCGCTTTGGAAAGTGATATCATCGCAAAGTAAAACACGAACCCTTTGAAAAACTTTTACAGTAGACAAAACAATAAAAACGGATTTTGCTGACTTTTTAATTATTTTTCGCGAAATATTTGCTCGTATACTTATACCTATGCACGACGCGAAGCGGATCAAAAAGCAATAACATACGACACGTAGTGAGGGGTTCTATGAAGTTCTATTGGCCATCTCTCCCTTATGGCAAATTTCCCCGGAATTACTCCAGTATATGGCACTTTATATGGTTGACGCATGTGCGAGTGGAGAAACAACTGCGAACGACATCTGTCGGAATTTCGCTATGGAATTATGCATAGATCCAATATTTAAAATTTCTTTTATAATTTTAATTTCATTTTATTTTATACTTTTAATTTAATTTAATTTTCTAATTTGCATTTCATTTTATTTTATAATTTTAATTTTATTTTATTTTATAATTTGCATTTCATTTTATTTTATAATTTTAAGTTCAATTTATTTTATAATTTAAAGTTCATTTTATTTTATAATTTCAATTTCATTTTATTTTTAATTGTATTTTTATTTTATTTTACAATTAAACATATCTTTTTACTTTGTTATTTTGAAAAATTATACTCCGTAATTTCTTGGAGAAGAACAACGAGACGAAAACGACGAATGTGTGGTCGAATCGATCGCGAAGGTATTTCGAAAAAATTCTCCACAAATTGCGCTGGTTCGGGAATTCGCAGCAATGAATTCTCGAGGTCTTCAAGGTTCACAGGCTGTCAACCCCGGCGCTCGTTTCATCCCCATCAGCGGCCTTACAAGGTATTTCACGATGGTTTTTCCACGAGACGCGATCTCGCGCGCGGTTGCGAATCAAGTTTTTGCCCGAGTGTTTCGCGCCGATGAACAAAATCCGCGCGCGCGCGCGTTCGCATCCTCGCGACCTCTTGAACACGATCGAGCGGAGTCTTGGCGCCTCTAATTTTGCAACTTACCGGTAGTACCGGAGCAACGACGAGTGTCCTCAACGCGATGCTAACGCACGCCTTTCGTCTCCGTCGTTTCAACGTCAGCGTCGCTGTTGCTGTCTCTCTTGAACGCGTCTCGCGTCACGATCGCGAGGTTTTCAGCGTCGGGGCGACGCAGCAAGAATATGTTATTTGTCTTTTATTCCTTCACCTTTGGTCATCGTCCAAAATCATTTGCAGATGATTCTGAGGATTAAAAAAATCATTTGGATGATTTAGGTAACTCGAATCTGCCAAAAGATGACGAATATTTTTTGCCTTTTTTTTATGGTCCAGGGATGAAGATTTACAGCGTTTCCGGGTGACCTCCGCGGTCATTCGGCGTAAAAATTACCCCAAGTGCAACTTTAAGCCAAAATTACTATAAGTTGTTAGCGGCCACTTTTTATAATAAATCGCTCATTATTCATGATTATCGTTCTTTATTTCACTACGAGATGGCTCTTCAGATATAAGAATAAATGACTTTTTTGAAACGCCCACTATGCAGCTATTTTTTTCCTTAAACTATCATATCTCAAGAGTATCATCCTAAAATTTTAGGAAAAAATAATTAAAAATTGCAAGAGTTATGATTTTTTTTTATAGTAAAAAAAGGGATTTTTTACGCATTGACGACTTACTGATTTTTTTCCGCCATTTTTTAAATTTGATTAAAATATAAGACCGAGAATGCCACATTCTAGAATGTTCAAACTAATATCCGGGATTTTTATGAGTCATTCGGAACGATACGGTCAACGTGGCAATCGTTTAAACATGGCTGGGGTCATTGCGACCCCCCTGTGACCAGCAGCGTGTTATAGCCTGAACGTGTGACGCCTTTCATAATCTTTTGGAATAAAATTTTATAGGTACTAAGATACATTTTAACAAAAAAACATCGATTTTTGGAAAATCCTAGAGTGGCCTAAGACCTTGAGGAGATTAGCGGATGCTTTTGAAAAAAAAAAACAAATTCAGTCGCACTTAAATTTGCAAATAAAAAGAGCGCTTGATAGAACAAAAATTGAACAGTGATTGAAATCAGATCAATTCATTCGTCTATGTTTATCCTATTTTTCGGTATGTCTGCTTAAGGTATTACTGGATGCACCATCGGGCAAAAAGTTAGTCCAATATAGGCGAATCGTGGATTTTCAAGCCTAGATCATGTCGTACATGTCAAGCGTTTACAAGCGTTTACTATTACAAATAGCCAATTTAATAATAAATTAACACTCAGAAATGTTAATTTTCCACTGTTCATAAAAATTAAAGTCAAATTCGACGATATTGACGTTTGCTTGATAGAGGTTTTTTCAGTGACTGTACATTTGTTACAACTGCCTAACAAAAAAATTTGTCAACTTTTAAATTTAATTAATACGTTCGGATCATCTTATTATTATCAATAATTGACCAAACCCTCAATGTATATTGAGTGTTCTAATGATTGCTATGAATTCATCGTTAAAAAGGCAATACTCCTCATTACTTTAATTAATTTCTCGACAATTACTCGGTCGATTTATTTGAAACTTACCATAATCAATCGCTTGATCCTAAATCTTGATGAGATAATATTTCCAGAATTTACGGCGATTTAGTTCCATTCGTCTTAAAACCGTTAACGTCTGCAGAAGCTGTTTTCCCATACACGGAGAGAATTAAATGTTAAAAATTACCGTGCAGTAACGGTAACCAGATGACAACCATGAAACTTCGCTTATTATTACTGAGTAAAACACAGATTTTCACGAAAATAAAATAAAATTTCTTCTTCAGATAGAAAATTTTACCAGATTTTCTAGTAAATTTTCATGTGTAACAAAATACGCAAAACTTAAATTTAAAAAATATATAATATCAGCGAAATTTGACTGTGCATTTTATTATTTTATGCCTTTCAAAAATGTCTATAAAAAAGTATCGTTATAATAAAATAACAGTTATTTTAAGATTTATTATAAAATTTAATGAGTGTTATAGGAAAATGTATTGTGCTCTCGGTAAAAATTATCGTGCGCGCTACCCTTCTTGTATAGTAAAATTTTAGCTACGTATTTGAAATTTTCTGTAACGTGAGTTAAAAAAAACTTGTCGCATACGAATTATTATGCTTTTCTCACTTGTCACCACATTGAAATATATCACGGTAATTTTTACCGTGAAATTCACGACAAAAATTACTTTTTAATTCTCTCCGTGTTAGCGACCGTGTTAATTTCACATGTTTATAACTACTAAATAATTTAGTGAAAAATTCTAAAATAATTCATGTATTATTATTCTATCAAGCACTATCATTCCTCAAATTTTTAAGAATTTTGGCGATTTTTTAGTATCCATCCAATAATACCTTAAATCTTGCGGCCGATTTTTGGTCGTTTTTTTTCATAGATACGACTTACACGATACAACGTTCATCTCAAGAAAAAAAATGATCAGCTGCGATATTGTCTATTAAATTTAAAGAATATTTAAGACTCGTCATTTCGAATAAAAGCATGAAAGTTCCGCACTTCTGTTTTTTTTTCTTTTCATTATTATTTCGAGGTGGAAAAGTGCATAACTTTTGTTGCACCAAATCCGCAAATCCATTTCCGTTTTTCCTTTCTGTCGCTTCCTTTCCCAATCATAGATCAAATTTCAACGAACCCAAATGGCGACTGATCCAATTATCAAAAACAACCTCCGAAGAAGAGCCATCTGGACGTAAAGAAACGTGTATTCCGAGTCCATAAGACGTAAATATATACAGGGTGTATCTCAACTACTAGTTTTCCGTTCGTGGGCATACAGGGTGTCTCTTTCCGAGCAAAACCCTTTTTTTAAAAATGTCGTGCGACAAAAATTGGCCGAGATATTCACGAGTAAAACTCGACGCGAGTAAACAATGGCACAGTAGTTTCGGCGTCGGAGCTATCGCCAGCGCGGGTTCGAAGCCACGTTCGGGCAGGTGAATTTTTTTCAATTTTTTTTTTTTTTCTTGTCGGATAATGACCACGATTAATTAATATGCAAGTGAATTTATTGTTAAATCATTTTTGTTTATAACATTGAAAGATACTTTTTTCAGTCTGCCAGGTGCTACAACGATAAGAAACACATTTGGCATATCATTGCTACGAAGAAAAGATAGTCGGGTTGGTAAATTTCTCGCTATGATTATGATGAAACGTATTTAATTACGAATTAATTAAAAGGTTCACTTTTAAAGTAGCCAGGCGCTGGGACCGTGCACCAATCCGTTCGACGTACAACGATCAATCAGAAACAGAAAACGTTGGTCGAATTGGTAGGTTGCCTGCCGCAGAACGGGAATGTTCGGGTTCAAATTCACCTGCCCGAACGTGGCTTCGAACCCGCGCTGGCGATAGCTCCGACGCCGAAACTACTGTGCCATTGTTTACTCGCGTCGAGTTTTACTCGTGAATATGTCGGCCAATTTTTGTCGCACGACATTTTTAAAAAAAGGGTTTTGCTCGGAAAGAGACACCCTGTATGCCCACGAACGGAAAACTAGTAGTTGAGATACACCCTGTATATATACATTTTTTTAAATAAATATTAAAAATAATTAAACTATAAAAAAAAAAATAAGAACGTAACAATTTTTTCCTGGCAATGTTACTTCGCCGTCTTACCTCTATGGAATTTGCGATTTATACCTTCGGCAAGAGACGTATTGCCTTATCGCCGTCTGTATTTTCTTGAATCGCGGTATATAAAGGCGTTGCACGTATTGCGCAAAGGATCGTTGCAAAACGTATCTTGGTGTATACGGGCACACACAGGCGCGCGCGCGTACGTGGCATCGTCAAGAAGATGAAGAGCCAGTCGTATGGTATACACGTCGAATGAGGGAAACCAGTCTCGCGAGGGTGATTTTTTTGCCGATGAGAGAGAAACGCGACGATTTGAGAGACGGATCTTCGAGGAATCGCTTCAAGGTGATATATACGCATACATACATACAGTGACGTGCAAAAGTTTCGTACCACCCGGTTTTTTTTTTGAGTAAAATGATAAAATATTTAATTCCTGAACTCAATCAATTCAAATTTTTAACAAAGCTATAATATGAATATTAGCATATTTTTTTTTGATTTCTGAAATATTTGATTTTTGTACTTTGTAATTTTTTATTAAAAAAAATAAAACATTTACAAAACTACGTGCAAATGTTATGTAGAAACATTGTAGATTGAAATGAACACATTACAGTATCATTGCGGCTTAGCAAAATATACATTTTCTGCGTAAATATAACAAAAAAGTGAATTTCTATTAAGGGAGCGTCACAGTAAAAAATTTTAAAAAATAATTATTTTCCGTGTTCCAGTATAAATGATAATTTTTTTCATATTGTTTTCGTGAAAGTATGCTTCAAAATGAAAAATATATACATACTAATATTTATCGATATCTCATTTAGTTTGGGAGTTATCAGCGTTTAAACGTTTGCAATAGTTCCGAAAGCAACATTTTTTGGAAAATTATAACTCCTAAAAGAGAAGAAATAAAAATATAAAAATTGGTGTGGATATTCCTTTCATGGGGTACAATTTTACAACAGAAGATCAGGAAAATAAAAAATGGTCAGGGTCACCGGCTAGGTGAAATGGCGTCATACTATACGGCGATTTAAAGGTGACATTACGCTTCAAAAAAAGTTATTTGACAGTTTTGTGTCTGGTGAAGCCAGTTATGTGTTACAGCGTTCCAAAATGGAGGTAAAAGAAGAAAAAATTCGATATATTCTTCAGTATCACTGCGGCCAAGGTGAAAAGGCGGAGCAGGCGGCCAAAAAAAATTGTGCTGTTTATGGATACAGTATCCAATGCAACAGCAAAGCGGTGGATCTAACGATTCCGTTCTGGTAATATGGACGTCGAAGATGAGGCACGCTCTGGTAGGCCAATCGTCGAAAATGTCGATAAAATCGACATTTTCGACGGCATATGAGCACTTATTCCATTGCCCAGGAACTGAAGATTAGCCAGAAAACCGTTTGGAACCATTTGCCTAAGGCTGGTCTCAAGAAGAAGCTCGATGTATGGGTGTCACACGAATGGACGCAAAAGAACCCTTTGGACCGAATTGATGCCTGCGATTCTTTGCCGAAACGCAACGAAATCGACCCATTTTTTAAGCGGATGGTGACTGGCGATGAAAAATGGGTCACATACGAGAACAACAGCCGAAAAAGATCGTGGTCCAATCGCGGTGAGCCGGCCCAAACGATCGCCAAGCCCGGATTAACGGCCAAGAAGGTTTTGCTGTGTGTTTTGTGGGATTGGAAGGGAATCATCCACTATGAGCTGCTCCCATCGGGCCAAACACTCAATTCGGACCTCTACTGTCAACAACTGACCAGATTGAAGCAGGCGATCGACCAGAATCGTACAGAATTGGCCAATGGAAAGGGTGTTGTGTTCCATCAAGACAACGCCAGGCCGCACACATCTTTAACGACGCGCGAGAAGCTCCGAGAGCTTGGATGGGAGGTTCTATCGCACCCGCCGTATAGTCCAGACCTGGCACCAAGCGATTATCACCTTTTCAAGCATTTGCAAAATTTTCTTGATGGTACAAAATTGGCCTCAAGAGAGTCTTGTGAAAATGAGCTGGTCAAGTTTTTTTACCAATAGGGACGAGGACTTCTTCAATCGCGGAATTATGAAATTGCCTTCAAAATGGACAAAAGTTATCGAACAAAACGGCGCATATTTGATCTAAATCGGATAATCCTAACTATGTTAATTTCATCGTCGAAATAAAGCGAGAAAACGCTCAGAACTTTTTACTTAATCTAATATATGCAATATACGGAGGACATTCGCGATAAAACAGGCCCCCATTTTATCAGCCGGCTCTAAAGACTCCGAATAAAGCACCACGTCATACAAAAACATTAATTTTCCACGTATCAAAAAATAAACCACATTCCCCAAATATTATCTCAGGCTTTCTAGTGTATGATGGGGGTGGGGGCGCGGGGGCGTTCTTTCTTCCTAGACGATGATCTCATGGAGTTCATTGTTCGTTACGAAGCGCAATAATCCAAGCGGTCGAATTTTGTTTACGTGAAAACAGCTGTAAGAGGATCGTGTTTGATTACACGAGCCGTGGACAAACCGGAACTCGCGTGCATGCCGAGATGAGGAACAGTTGTGATATGACGATGCGTGGATTGCTCCTGAAGTCGTTTCCATCGGAGATCTATTTTTGAAAGATTCGAGGTCATAATAATACACAATAACAAAGGAAAAATTGCTTCTTCATTTTTATCAAGAGTATTATACCGTGAAAATATGCCGGGACCGGAAATGCATCCCACACGTTGTTTTTAAATCGACTTTTTTTTCGGCGGAAGATTCGAGCGGATTTCGGCGGGGGATAAAAGGACGAAAAATTAAGAAAACGATTGTTCATATCGAGAGGAGCATATACGCTTGCATAATAATAATAATTATTATTATAATAATGAGTGCTTGACGAGAAAAAAAATATCACAATAAACTGAGCAAGTGCGTTGCCCGCAACAAAAATCTAACAATAAAAAATATAATAATAATAATAAAGTGTGATTGAAGAAAAAAAAATATAATAATGGTAAACTCAGAAAGTGTGTTGCCCGGAGCAACAAAATCGAATAATAATAACAATGACAATAAGAATGAAGCGCACTTGACGAAAAAAAACATATAATATTAATAAACTGAGGAAGTGTGTTGTGCGGAGCAATAAAATCGAATAATAATAATAATAATAATAATACTAATAGAGCTTGCCGAAAAAAAATGTTTAATAATATTCGATTATTCGAAATTTTACAAGCAATTAATGTGGAATTTTATAAGAAAAAACAGGGGAAACAAGTTTCTTCCATGTCAATAATCATTAATTAATGTTTCAGGGTAAACGTGATAAACGTGTTCCTTTTTTTTTTTTAAGTTTGTCCATTCGGGCAAGAAAACTGAATGAACAAATCGCTTTGGAATCTTACAGGGCTATTGAGGGTACATTGATCTTCAAAAACCTGGAAACATTAGCCTATTTGTAATTATTTGCAAAAAATACAGTAGATTCACTGAAAAAAGCAAAAAAAACGTCACTCTTGTACTTTTTTTTCAACCCAATGTGAGGAGTGAAAAGAATGTTTTTTTCTTGAAATGCGATGAACAGTATTTTTAGAGATTTCAAGTTTTCAGAATCGTCCTTAGATTTTCTGTATCGTTATTGGTTCACGAGATATCAGAGATCAAAGACAAAATGGTCACTTTTCACTCAATCGTCGATATGTCCGGAACAAATGTTCGTACTGAGTTAGTTCTAAAAGCAAATTAAACCTAAATGATCAGATTTTCTAACGCTGGTATTGAAAAAGTAAAAAAAAAAATTTACATGCGTGCATACCTTTAAAGTAAAAGCAAAAAAACACGAACATTTTTGTTTTGGCATATTTCTTTTGTTTTCTCTCCGACAGAAAAAACTTCAATGCAAGGATTGTAAACTGGAGATTTCAAGCTTCAAAATTGCTTTTTTCCCATTCTGTACGATTATTTGTCTAGAAGTTACAGCGCTGCAAAAATGATCCGAAAAGTGATAAAAAATTCCTTCAATTTTTTTGAGTAGTGTATAATAATAATAAACCGAGGAAGGATGTTTTCCGGAGAAATGAAATCGAATAATAATAATGTCAATAATAATAATATATAATAATATATAATAAATTATAATATTAAATAACTGAGGAAGTGGAAGGAATTTCATTGCTCGTGGCAATAAAATTGAACAATAATAATAAACTAAACAAGTTTGTTGCCCGGAGCAATTAATTCTACTATTATTAATAATAACAATTATTATAGTAATAATTAAGAGATCATTACAGTGTAACGGGTCGAAAATAGTTGATTTTCGCGATGTTTTTCTCGATGGTTAAAATACGTTAATCAGCCTGATTTTTTACGTCAAACCAAAGCGCTCATGAAGAACAGTAAATAAATTTTTAAACGTTTATTTTTTTTACATTTTTTTTAACGTTTGAAAATGTCTGCGAAAAAAAAGGAGTCGTCACGATGTATACGGTTGTGGCCGTAAATATTATCTGAAACAAAAATTGTAAAAAGTTTATTAATCAGTATGAAAGCCGCTATCTTGCTATGGAGGTTTTTGTTTTAATCGTAAATTCACAAGATGGCGGTGGTTTGAAAAAAAAGTATCGAATTTACCGTATTTTTTCGACAGTTTTTCACATTAAAAAAATATGAAGATTAAAAAAAAAGCTCCCACAGAAAGATAAAGAAGAATGTTGTGTCAAAATTAGAGACAGATGCTTGAAAACTCTTCCTTTGAGAGCGTTTTGAAAAATGACATTTCGAGAAAAACGTGATTAAAGTTTCGAGTGCGGAATTTTCATATAAATTGTCTACTTACGATCGATTAGCATGTTTATAATCGTCTATACTATCGGATAAGGGAGAAAAAAATCGATTTTTCGAAAATTTTACACTGTGATGATCCCTTACACGGGCATGGAACGAGGTGGAAATTTGGCGGAGCAACGAAGAAGAATTGCAGAAAAATCTTTTGTGGAAATGTTGTTAGACAGCAAGTTCTAATGACAACCTCTTATAACACACACACAAACACACACACACACACACACACACACACACACACACACACATATATATATATAAAGAGGGACGTTCTTAAATGCGAGGTGCGTTCGTGTCGAGGGGTGGGGATTGCGCGAGCGTCGATCCTCGTGGATCCTCGGTAAGATCGGTTCGTTGAAACCCGCCACCTGTTGCCCGCCTGAGGAAAGTCTCGAGGCGCCTTGACATGCCGCGCGCGCGTTTATTCTTAACTTGGCCGGCGTGGGAGTAAGAAGGTCTGCGCGTCGCGTTCACTGAGAAAAGA
Organism: Ophion ventricosus; assembly: GCA_963932345.1. Taxonomy (NCBI): domain Eukaryota; kingdom Metazoa; phylum Arthropoda; class Insecta; order Hymenoptera; family Ichneumonidae; genus Ophion; species Ophion ventricosus. The sequence continues at coordinate 26,678,773 of OZ010717.1, forward strand.
CGCTGTATCGAAAAAAAAAAAAAAAAAAAAAAAAAACAAAGAAGCCAATCTCATCGGAGTATCGATCGTGCTACGATTTTTTTTCACGTCACTCCACGAGATTCGATCGTTTCTTTATTCGTGCGCGCGCCCGTGTGTGCGTGTGTGTGTGTGTGTGTTTTATTTTTATTTTTGAATTATTCTTGTTCTTGCGTTTTCGTTTATTCGTAAAATACAAAAAGTTCGGACGAACGGGAGGAGGAAAAAAAAATCGTGCGAATT